>JAEUWS010000226.1:0-23716 GCA_018524945.1 Podaxis sp. C-F-92630
TAAGCCTAAAGACTCACGATTTTATCGGCATCCATAATAGTCTGCAAACGATGTGCAACAATGATGACCGTCACGTCTTTTCCGAGTTCGTGTCTCAATGATTGTTGGATTATAGCATCCGTTTTGTAATCTTTTCATCAAGATCATCAGAGACCGTAGGCCCCACGGCTATGTGTCAGTCGCACCGATGGCAGACGTGGCTGGAGTCCAAAGATTCAGCCCTCTGAAACTCATCAAAGTCGTTGAACCGCCACGGTAACGCACCTTCGTCCAAGATCAACAGCTTGCTCTCCCGAACCATCGCCCTGGCCAAGGCTAGAATCTGGCGCTGACCGACGGAGAGGTTCGACCCAGCGACACGTGGAGGTCTGATTTCGGCTTTCACTCTCCCTCTGTAGAGTCCTTAGTCTGATCCTTGGATTCATTGTCTTTGCTAATAGCGGCGGATGATTCCGAATTCCAGTTTGGTTGGCCGTCTTTTCCAGGAGTCCGTGGCTGCGCCAGTTCCGGAGCAGCTGCCCTCATCGAGCGTAGACTATTTGTGACACACATAAATGAAGTGGCCTTCTGTGCCCACTCACCATAATGGGTGTTTGATACACGGCTGACACTCTATAAACCTTTGCCCTTTGCTGGATATCTGAATCCTGGGACGGCTTTTGATCGAGCATCACTCACACCCCTTTCTTTATGGTTTATCGCTCGTTTTTGAGTTGAACTGTCCACTTGTAAAGCAGTACTTTGACTAGAATCCCTGAAGAACAGGGGCTTTCAACATCTGTATCTGATACGTTCAAGGTAAATGGTCTGGTCGTTTGTGTATACGTGTTCCCACAGAAACATGCATATTTTATCTCTAGGACTCGCTTCGTTCGGCTCTGTGGATCATTGCGTATAGGTGTTCTCTATCGCCACTTCCGTCCACCATCGACTTGAACGTTCCGTCTGGTTTAGCCAACAGGGCTGCAGGCGAATCGTACTCGATCTAGATTAGAAAAACTCAGCGCTCGCCTTGAAAGGTGCGTCAAGAATCGATTACTCACAATATTACCAGCATCAAGAACGAGCTGATGGTGCGGAAAGCGCATAAAATTCAGAAGGGGTATAGAAATAGTTGCAAAGACTCACGATTTTGTCGGCATCCATAATAGTCTGCAAACGATGTGCAACGGTAATGATTGTCACATCTTTCCCAAGTTCATGCCTCAGCGATTGTTGGATTATAGCATCCGTTTTGTAATCTGTTTATCAATGTCATCACAGACCACAGACCCCACAGCTACGATTTAGCGCACCGATGGCAGACGTAGCTGGAACCCAAACAGTCAGCCCTTTGAGAACCACCAAGGTCATTCGTTGAATCGTAGCGTACCTTCATCCAAGATCAACAGCTTGCTCTCCCGAACCATCGCCCTGGCCAAAGCCAGAATCTGGCGCTGACCGACGGAGAGGTTCGATCCTCCACTTGAGATCTGACTGTCCAACGTCAACCGCTTCTCATCGTCCTTTATCTGGAGCGAGAATAGTCCGGAAGCACGCAGAGCAGCGTTCAGCGTTGCGTCATCATATTGTTCGAAGGGGTCAAGGTTTCTTCTGAGTGTCCCACTGAGCAATTCGGGCTGGGGCGAGGAGCACTCAGAATGTGGCTTGTGTGGCTGAAAAGAAAGCGACATACGATCTGAGGGATGATGGTTATCTTGGATCGGAGAGCATCGAGGTTGATGTTATTTGTGTTAATACCATCGTAGTAGACGTCGCCGTCTACCACAATACATCGCAGCAGAGATAGCATCAACGAACTCTGCACATGTCTGAGCTCAAACTACTTGTTATATGCAAGTAGGATTACCTTTCCACTTCCAGTTCGACCAACTGAGCGGATTGTTAGAAACTGGAACATCTCACGGATGTGATTAACCAATGCATGCTCACCCACTCCGACACGTTCTCCGGACTTGATTTCAAAGGATATGCCGTGTAGTACATTTGGACCGTTCTGTCAGAGAGTTGTTAGACACACTTCTAGCTCCTGACTTAGAGCATGTACCTTGGAATATCGAGCACTCAAGTTCTCGACCCGCAGGTGTCCACTGGTAGGCCAGGCAGCGGGAGGACGACCACCCTCTTTCGGTTTAGGTTCTTGTTCAATCTCCAGGTACCCTTGTATGCGCTCCAGACTAAATTTTCGATCTAAGCAACTTTGAAAAGCATTGTTACAGATCCATACCCACCTATTCGCCTGAACCTCTAAATCATTAAAAATCCTCACCCACCACAAAATCATGTTACAGAAGTCAACAGCCATACTCAGCGAGAAACCAATGGTAGTCGGGTTATTTTTGCTGCCATAGATGAGATATGCTGCTAGCGCAGTAGTAAACAAAGCACCCAGCGCATCAATCCTGACGGCGATCCAACGATTGAGGTTATATGAAACTCTGGCGGTCCGGCTGTAGAAGTCGATGCGTTTGAGGGATTCCTGTCTGAAAGTATCCTGAGCGCCATAGGCTCGGATTGAAGCTAGGGGATGGATATCAGCACAGCTCAGAAGGGTATATAAGGGGCAAACCCACTTAACCCAGCGATCGCAGCTCCAAAGTGAGCAAGCACTGGGGCCTTAGCATTACTAAGGGAGAATGTAAGCACAACTCGTTAAAGCAGAAGCCCATTCTGACCTCATCTCCCGCTTAACAGATAATTGTGCCTTGAGGTAAAAGTTCGCCAACCATGCACCAATCACAGCCACACCAATCGTTGGAAGAAGGAAAACGGGCGAGAAAACGACGATAACGATAAGTTTAGTGACCAAGGATATCGTGAATTCCGTGAGCGTTATTGTCCACTGAGCAATTGGTCCATCAACTGCGCGAATATCTTGAGTGCACCGAGTAATAATGCGCGAGGTCGGAGTCTCATCAAGCCAGCTAAGGTTTGTGGCTCATTAGTGACACATATGGAAAACAACTGAAGACGAAGTACCGGAAAGTTGTACCCAGTATCGCATCCATGAGTTGTTTATGAATTGAGATACATGCACGCACAACGCCATGTAGATAGAAAGTACTAGAGCTGAGATATGCCAGAACAAGCACAATCACGATCAAGGAGTACCCTCCAAGATAGCTAGCGATGAAACGTAAGTAGGTCAATAGGCACATCTGTCTGAGAGCAACGCACAAAAACGGATTAATCTCTTCTGGATTGCGCCCGACATACTGCGATCCCCAATAACCAAGAAAGTATGACTGGGACATGATTCCTAAATCTGTCACCAATAGTCCAGTAGAATATAGGAGGAAGAATACTATGGGGTGATTGCCACCCAGGGAGGAGAAGAACAGCTTCATGGCCTTCCACGTCACATGTCCTTGCTGGATTTCTTCTGCTACTATCAATTTGCCCTTAGGAGTCCCATTCGAGAGCGCGGATGTTTCCTTGTCGCTGTTATGTTCTACGGCATCTCCGGACTCTTGTAAGGCTTGCATCTCAGACGCCAACCTCGAATTCTTGGAGATTGCAGACGAAATATCGGTTCCCTGACTGACGACTGAACCATTGCTTCCCAAGGAGACCACGAACTCCGCGAGATGACTTGTGAGCGCGACGTTGTGAGTCTACACCAGATTAGTTGAGTATAATAGCCCATCATCCGCGGAGGAACCTACCACGAGTACGATCGTTCTGTCCTTGACCAAGTTGCCACTAAGACAGCGTTCAACGATCCAAGTTGATCTATTCCGAGTCAGTCCCTGACACTGAAGATATCATGACCAAATGTCATACGTGTGGACGTCGAGTGCAGCGAGTATGTCATCAAGAAGGAGTATCCGCGCTTTCGAATAGACAGCCCGGGCAAGCGTAATCCGAGCCTACGATCAGAAATATGTGAGTACAGCGAATGCAATTACCAGAGATAGAAAGACCTTTTGACCTCCACTGTTGACATTTTCAGTCGTGATTTGCATCGCCTCAGAAAGACCATTCGCTCACCTGAGACTTAATCCCTTCTCACCAACCTCTGTCATATCCCCTGCTTCAAAGAGTTCCAAATCCCGCTCAAGGCCACACTGATGAAGTACTAAAATTCCGCTTGAGATAAGAGGAGGAAAGAACGAAGAAGACAATCATACCAGCTTTGTAACGTTCTTCATCATACGGTGAACCAAACAGTATGTTACCACGGATGGTGTCGTTTTGGACCCAGGACTCCTGAGCTGCGTAAGCAATGCCCTCTTCGCGCGGCAAGCCATACCAGGAGTTCGGTCGCATTGGCAGGAAATGCATCTCACCCAGGAGAGCCATCAACAGCGACGTCTTTCCTGAGCCGCTGCAGCACTGTCGAGTAGGTTCAAGAACTTGTACATGAAGTGACGTACGTGGGTCCAATGACTAAATTGACCGCATTCGGCTTGAAAAGGAGCTCCCCGTCAATACGGAGCGTGAACGCTTGGTCATCATCAATACTGTCCTTTGACCATACAAAACTCGCGTCGTAGAAGCCTAGAACACCGGGAGGTGGTCGGTTTACGACGTCATCGGTGGTCGACTCAGATGGCGGTCGGAGGAAGTCAAGCAATTCCGTATTTTGCATGAAGTCAGTAAGGCGGTCCAATGACACTTTCCCTAGAGGGATCAAATCAAGTCTAGTCGGGACGTGCATATAAAGGGAGAATTATCAGCTTACCTTCAACGAATACCGATAACCATTGGAAAGATGCTTGAAGAGACCGACGTAGGAAGGAAAAGACTGACCAGCTCGAGAAGACCTTGGCAGCTTTCATTCCTTTAGTGTCAAATGGTCACGACTAATCAAGAAAGGATGGCGCACCGCTCAATTCCTCCTTCCAAACTACAGTATACGCAGCGTATGTGACAAGCGCTGTAAATGCAGGTATCAGGAAACTAAGCACAACCGTTCAATCACTCTGACGATCCATGAAAAAGGAAGCACTGACTTGACTGTCCCTATAACTATGTCATACAACTTGCGTCTCCATAGCCACTTGACCTCATCGGCTCGGCGAACGGCAATTCTCTCGTGCATCTCCGATTCCCAGCCAAAAAGCTTGACCATACGGAGAACATTGCAACCTGTGACCAACGATAGTCCACTCCAGGGAGGAACTTGTCAAATGAGGAAACCCACTTTCTGTCACCGCTTGCACTCTAGAATCGGTCTTTCGCGACGTTCAGCGCAGCCAAGACGCGGAGGATGCGGTGGAGACGAACCATCTTCATTCTTTCTATCTGAACCCTCTGGATTAATTTGGCCATCAAAACCGGGATTGGAACCATTATCAAGACGGCCGCAAGGCCAACAAAAGAGCTGATCATGCTAGTCAGGGTCGCAGACCATGAGGATATGAGGAAACACACGCACCTAGGCCCCAGAAGCTGGTACAAGAACGTGATGCAAAGAATGATCTGTAAAGGATGGTACAACACTAGGTTGCCGTTATGGCCCAAACCAATATTACCATAAGATGACACGTACGGAAAAAGAGAAAATCTCTGGACTCCACGACGTTGATCATGTCAGTCGTAACAAGATTATTGATTTTCCCAACCAGGTTATCCGCCTTTGGTCGACGGTGCTCATGTCTAAGTGCCATGGATCCATCCCTTGGTTTATCGGGCCGGTCGGATGGCTCTGCCTTTATGCGAATGCGTAGACTGTGCTCGAAAAGTAATTGAGTAAGAAGCCCTTCGGTGTGAACAAGCATTCTGGTAGCCACGAAGATGTACCACTGTCGTGCTAGAGAAACGGCCATGGGGCCGACGAACAACCAGAGAGCCCAAAACCACGGCTGGATCGTAGCGCCACGTCCTCCAGTTTCAAGGTACCTGGAACGGATAGTCTGACTAAATGCCTTGGTATCGCTACGAGAAAACCTACTTCAAAATCATATTGATCCCTATGGGCGAAAAGAAATTGGCAACTACTTGAACAACCACCATCGTAGCGAGAATAGAATACTCATATCCTGAGGGTTATCAAGATATTCAGGAAGATTTTAAGAAGAGAGAAAGACGACACACGGTAAGTCCTCATGAGGCCAAAGAAGAGATGCCTCTTCTTTGCACCCTGAAAGATATCCAAGTGCTGACAACGTTGGTTAATATACGCAAAAATCAGGTCAAATAACAAACGTTACAGGAAAGGCTCTCTTGGTCGTATTCCTCGAACAATCATAATCCGCAAGGGGAAAAAGCTTATCATGTCCGAGATGAGGCAAGCGAGCCGCGAGAAAGAGAAGCGGTTCCAGAAATGTGTACACTATCAAGGAAAACAAGGGAGTAGTCTGCTCAGGATTTATGTCCTCGGCCGGTTCCTAGAACTTCAAGATTAGCGTTGAGTTGGAAGGTGGTAAGTACAACGGACCTCAGGGTTGATAGGAGTATACTTCCGAGGTGAAAATAAAGGTATAACAACTGCCGTGATTAGAAGTAACACCACCTTCACCCACAAAAAGGGCCCGTCGCGGATGTCGGCAGGGACTTCGGTATATGTTGCCAGAGGCCAAATGTTACGATAGACATTCACGAGGAGAGAGCTGAAGAGCATCATGAAGCAATGGTGACTGAAAATTCCCTGGTATGGTGTGTTGAAGACCGAGATGGCAGACAAAACCATGGCGTAGAACTGAAGTGAAAGTCTCAGTGACCATTAGTGGACTCGGAACAGGACGCACATAATACGGAATCATCTCAAAGACAAACTTCCCCTTCACTAATCCCCAATACTGCCTTAACTCGAGGCACAAAGCCGTGATAAATAGCATGGTGCACCCAACTGCACGGCCCACTAGGAAGGCGAGGATAGTCCAATTTCCGTGATACTGCACAAGATCTCTAACAAAATGGGCGCGTTCTAAATTCCTTGGTGAACCGGCCTGCAATTTTGTAGCTTCGTGTAACCGTCTCCGATAACATTGGACGAGCAACGCAAGGAATGAGACAAATGGAAGCAGCCTCAAAAACCAAAGAGCATCGTGGCCGGTCCTTAGTCACGTCAGCGGTGAAGATAAACTAGTCTGAACCGATGGCACATACAGGCATTCCCGGGTCTCGCCCTGAAGGTGCTCAAGCAATCCTTCCATCTGTCGTTGAAGGGTGACAAGGTCAACTCGAGAGTACACCTATCGGTGGCCTCTTTACCCCTCCTCGCCATACATATCCTCGAATATCCAGTAGGTCGCACGGTTCAACACTCACCGCATGCCGCATCGGCCGCCAGCGCGATAGCTTCGATAAGTAAAAATAACCAACCATGCGTCTGGCCTCATAAGACCGGCTAGGGAATGAACGCAGATTCGGTGTCAGCGCATTTTGGCGCGAAAGGGGACGGTGAATTTTGATAAATAAACAAAGTAGAGTGAACCAATAGAGATGTCTCCTGCTAGTGGCCATGAACCGTGCGAATGCTGTAAGAATCTCAACAACCCACATCGTTGTCACGTGTGCGATAGGCACAGACCCTTGAGGCGGTCTCGTCACCCTATGCCTGGGGACAATGCGGTGCGCGCCCCCATTTCAAGCTGCCGGATGCTCCTCTGGTCTGGAGATCACTCGAACATAATAAGTTATACTATCTTCGACGTGTGCAAGAGGAACTGGCCAATATACAGATACAGACCCGCCTCACGGGTTCATCGTCCCAACCATCCAGGTTGTCCTTCATTCATATAAGATGCGAATGATTTGACTTCTATTTAGATTTCCTGCCTGATAAGACAAATGCGTTCTTATATACGCCAAGAAATAATCTGAAAGGAATTCCGTCCTGGCAGGTTTAAATAAATACCATTGGTCATCTCTACCACAGTCAAACCGCCGATGCTGGATTGGACTCGGCTCCTTTCCGGGATGGATAAGCAACGGGAGGAGTTGCCAGTGTAAGATTAGCTCGGGACTCTCTTCCGTGTGTATCCTGGGCAACAGAGGACCTTTTTCCTGGAAAAGCAACATCTCGCATCTCGTGGGATTCGACATGGACGAAAACCTCCGGCTTGAACCTGGTGGCTGGAAGCATGGAGTCAGCGAAGCCGAGAGTCTAAAGGTTATGTCACCGTCAACAGATGATAAGTGCATAAGACACAATATTAGCACCTTCGCAACCGGTGATTGAGGCCCGTAGACGGTCGTATTCTGTTTCCAGATTGATGGTGTAGTTTCCGAGTAGGCTTGAGAGGAGGTACTAATCCCCCCATCCCTTCCCTGTGATGACCCATGACTGTACTTCCATCCTCCCCTCGAGTTGAGACTGCTAACCAAGGAGTTTGAATACAGTTTGCAGAGAGGGAAATTGAACATCAGGTGGCTGTTGAAACTTCGTCATGTAGGGTCTTGGCATTGCTTCAGGGTGTGTTACTCACGTCCCATTGTGCTAAAACAAAGCTCTGTGGTTAGTAAGGGACACCGTCTTAGACAAAGTATTGTTACCTCAGTAAGGTAAATTATTATATTGATCATCGCAACCATGGAGGTGAGGAGACCGGTTTGCATTGTAACTGGAACAGTAAGCCATTATCTGCGAGAGTAGTTCGCCAAAATACCTCGGATAATGCGGTCAATCACTAGATCCGATCCCCGAAAACCGGTCCTATGCTTTTGCTAACATAATGGAGGGTTGAGTGTTTCCTGGCATACCACGTTAAGCTATGTCAGACGTACCCTATGTCGTAATGTTAAATCCCTGCAGAGATTTAGGCAGTAAAAAGAGCTCACAGATACCATACGAGAATAGTAGTGATTATGAGGTCTGCGGCACCGGCGCAGGCAAGCCAAGTAATGACCACGTTCTGCAGAGGCCATTGAGAGACTTTCAGACTGAGACCATATTTCACTCACTCCATGGGTACTCTGGAACTGGCTGAATATCGGGTCAAGAGTCACTTCGTAGGTTGTGACGATGCCACAGACTTGGCGCTCATCAGCCTCAAGCACGCAAATTAGGATCGTGGACTTACCTCCTCCAGTGACGGAGAGCGCAACCACGAATGCCACCAGTATCCAGTTTCTTGTCAAGACATGAATCCTCCAAGCGAAAAATAGTTGGACCATAAGCTCGATGATACCCTTTTAAGGCGGACATAGATTTTGTACATCGAGTCGATGACGTTGAAACCGAAAAGCGACTTACTGTCATGGCAGGCTCTACAAGGTCCATCAACAATTACAATCAAACGTCAATTGACTAAAAACTACGTCTCAGGTAACAATGAACTTCCCGACCTGTTGCAAAACCTGCAACTAAGGTTAAAAGGTTATCATTAGTCCAAGAAGGCCAAAACGTACACCAGTTTGCCCTCTTGATGAATTCAACATCGCCTAAATTCGTGCGGATAAGTTAGAAGTTGCGGTCAACGGATTACGACACGTACCAAAATGTTTGATCAGGGATTGATACATGTACGTGACGTTAAATACACTGTTGAGAGTGTCTGCCAAGAACACTGCTAAAACCTTAGCATTCGTCAAGCTCGGCTTGTACTACATATAATTCAAAGGTCATGGTCGTCTAAACTCACAAAGAGTTTCATCCATGTCCGGTCCCTTCAGTCAACATGAATAGAGACACCCACAAAAATCGAGCGTTATCCCGACTTACCGCTTGTATGTCTTGTAATAAATATACGTCTGAGCTATCATAATACCGTACAGTAGTATGTTGAAGATTGTGCCGATCAGCATCGGCCCATGACTATCATGCCTCAGTGAGCGAGCTGTTACACATAGGATGGAGTTGACATACGCAATCTCAGCTGGCCCTTTCATACTGCAGGAATTGAACAATGAATGATGTAGAACTCAGGTACGCCGCCGTTCAATCTTGGCTCAGAAAGTGAGTGAATGAAGAAGAACCTGTGGGTGTGGGATCTACTTTCCCGAGGTTTTTAAAGCTGCAAGGAAGTCCTTTGACTTCGCCCAATTATCCTCTGAGAAAAATCTAAAATAAAAGATGTAAGAATAGCCTAACCAGCAACGGAAATCATATGATCATCAACCACAAAGGAAGGCCAGTGTGTGTTTGAAACCAAGCCACCAAGGAACCAGGGAACGGTTAGAGCATCTGGAGAGTGTGTGCCATGTCGTTCTTTCTTGATTGGAATCATTTTCAGTTGCTGGCGTGAATCATGTGAGAACGGTGTGATTCGGACTTGAGAGGTTCGACGCCCCATAGTTGGTCCATAATGCTACGTGTCTTCCCTCTTCCCTTGTTCAGAGACTGACTGTATCTACTTTCAGAACTTACGCGTCAGGGTTACTAGTCCGAAAGTTATTGCGAGTCTTCATCTAACCTTCTAGACGTGGATGTCTCACGGCCAGTCCTACGAATCTGATCCATCACGTCGGAGCCTTGGCGTTGTTGTTAATGAACATCAATTTCATTTTGGAAGCGCGAAAGTAAGCTACATCTATCATGCATCAATATGTGCTGTCACTGATGCATAGTAAATTTACCTTTCCTTGCCACACTCACCGATTAATTTCATGCACAGGTGCCTACTCCAGATCGCTACCCGATCAAGCCAAATTAAATGCACGTGATGGGTGGACAAGTCGGACAATGCTTGACTTACTAGTTTCTATTGACTCAAGCATTCTCAAAGACCCGTGCCTGAGAGGACGCGAGGCTGAGTGCATCGCGATGTATGTGGACCATCACCGCACTTCGTACGCCACAATATACCCCCACTGAAATATCATGGGTTAGGTCATCGAGGATCGATGCGACTGTACAGAAGTCATCTTCCAGGCGCCTTGGGTTGATTAATGCAATGCCCCATCAGTTCAAGGTCGCATGCATTGCAGCTCTCCGGTCATCTGTCGCTTGTGTGTGTGTGATAAAGCGTAACAACCTCACCACCACCTAGGAGAGCATCTAAGCATTTGAAAATAATCAATCTGACGCCGGGGACCCGTCCAAAAATCAAATGGTCGCAGATGAGATCATAAATACCCCCTACTGCCTATAGGGCCCAGCCGTCAAGTGGTTGCCGCCAAAGTCAGTGCCAGAACATATCTGTCGCTGTAGCGTCGGGTATATCACGTACGATTTATAGGCCGGACATCTCAGCAATGAAAATCAGTATCTGAGTTCCCCTATTGAGCCCGATCAAGCCGAGCAGGGGATATATTCCATCAATCCCAAGAACCTCCTCTTTGGGAACTTCGCATCCAGGTGATGATGCTGGTAAGGCTGGGGAAGGCAGTCCAGAAGCTTCCGTTGTGAAGGCTATTGCGATTGCGCGGAACTATGTGATCGTATACGATTGAGAGATAAAGGGCCTGGAGACTACATAGTACATAGTTGCTCCTTCCCGTTGAATGTGTTATAGGCTTACCTCAGCCTCTAGCTTCTCTGTATTGCCTTCAGGATCAGATATCAGGACGTTGGTATGGTCTGGGTTTCCCGCATAATGATAAGGATCAGAACTCGTCGTTCACATCTCCTCACTTTGAATGGTGGGGGGTATCTGAGTGTTTCCCAAGACAACCTCCAGCAATACCTTGAAGGAGGCAAGAAGAAGTTGCGACCTATCGGATTCACAGATTGAAGCACCAAGTTCGTATGCTTATGTGAGTCTCGTTGTTGAAACATGCCCAGAAAATATATCGGAGACCAAACCCGAGTCCTGTGAAATACACTCACCAACTTAAAGGATCTTCCTTACGAGGCGTCGTCGCCTAGGCGCATCTCGGGTCCTGGCTTTCTCCAACTCATGTCCGGCATCGTACCTTATGTATCAAGACCAGCCAACATGCTCTGCTCAGACTCAAATTTCTAGGACCGTAATCACGCACCCCATTCCCTTTCCAGATCCCTCCAACTTTGCCTCGATTAGGCTGTTATAGAGGAACTTCCCACAGGGAACCCAAGCTTTTAATCTATGATGTTAAAATCCGTTGGACTATTTCTATTCATGAACAGCAACCTCTACGCTACAGTCCAGTACTCTGTGATGGACTCCTTCACAGACGTCACTGAAACGTCAGGGACAAGTTGATTGAGTGCAGGAGATACTGCCCCTAGGCCGTCCGCTATCGCGTACAGGACCTGATGGTAGAAGAACTGCATATTGTCACCCTTTAACTCCTCCAACCTATTAGCAAGAACCGCCTTATCCAGATGCTGCACGTTAATCTTCCTCCCAGTCACAGTCTCCGCGTCACGTACAACCTGATTGAAGGTCGTAGTCTCTCCTACCATTTCCAGCTCCTCAGGCCACCGTTCCCTGAGTTTGACAGCGGCAGCGACGAGACGACCCACATCCCGTACCGACGTGAAAGTCATTGGCTCTTCGCCAGTACCAGGAATGGCGGCCTCCTGAGAGGCAATGCTGACAATAAAAGGCATCAATTTGAGTGGTCCTTCGTGGCGCTTTGGGGCACCAAAGCTGAAGTAATCCATGAAAATGCCGAGCTGGAATCTGGTGGTTTCAAGACTAGTCTGTTTGAGTATGTCCCAAATATGGCGTTTCGCAGCGTAGAGGTCGAAGCGGGCATTCGCCGTGGAAGACAATGCGAATTCTGAAGGTGCAAAGCGGCGTACACCCGCAGCTTGTGCTGCTTGTATCAGGTTTAAGGTGGGTGTAATGTTGTTGAAATGGAAGATGGTGTTGATGACCGTTTCGACGCCACTCAGGGCGGAAACGAGGTCGGGGATTGAGGCATAGTCAACAGGCTTCAAGATAGCACCTCGAGAGGTCAATTCCGAGAGGTCGGAGGAAAGAGACGAAGACTGTCGTGTAAGAAGCACAACTTCAATGTCAGGGTGTTCGAGTAGGCCGGAGGCGATAGCATGGCCGATGCCGTTAGTGACACCAGCAACAGCAACACGGATAGTCATGTCAGGGGAAGCCAAAGGAGTCTGGAATGATTATGGATCTTGAGTTTGGTGGCCATTAGCCCATTCGACCTATATATTCGAGCCTATAGCCCATGACAAATCGCTGACCAAGGCGAGTACTCATGCTTGGTAATACTTGGAGCGGGGGCTGTCGGATAAAGATCTGACTCGAATGTGCGTAAAACCGTTTGGAAATCTTGGGCGTCCTCCTATGCTGTCGGGAGGGTTGCGGGAGAAGGATGGCATCAGAAGCGCTGATCTTTCTCAGTTTCACCTACTCGAAGACGATCCATATACTCTTCCGGACTCCTTCCCAGCTGTTGAGACGCATTAACGGTACCGAAACTTCGGCAACTGCTAACGCGTCCCAACGGCTGGGAAGGGGTCCGGTAGTATTCCTGACCCGGCTGTATACGCTGTGCGACGCTTTGAACGAGCAGCATCCCATTTGCCTCTAGGCCTTGTGTTAACATATCACGTGTCTCACACTATTTCACAGTATCCCCAACCTCAGGAAACTCAAAGGGACACTCGGCTGGGTAAGTCACTTAACGAAACTGGGTTCAGATATATGTCTCACTGTTATTATCCCTCTCCCATCTTCTTTTCACTGTCGCCGCTTCGATATCACGGACGACTTGTTTATGTGTAGCCATCCCCGCCATGTAGGGTCCTTCGGTCATGGTTCGTTGAACTTGGCTGCGGTAGCCCTGGTGCCGGCATCGAACAATGAAGTGAGAGTGGCATCTTGGTCGCCGAGTCAGGGACGACTGCCTCCTGCCACGCGATATAGACAATGCAAGGGAAGAACTTTTAAGAGGGGGGTTGCTCTACTGACTTCGGAACACAAAACGCGGAATAGTCCATGAAAGGACCATTGCGGAAGGTTGTAGGCTCGAGCCTGGTGTCCTTAGGCAGTCCGACACCCGACAAGTTTGGAAGCCTAGATGTCCGATTGAAGCTTCACCTCACAGTAAGAGCACGGCTCCGAGGGTTCGAAACCGCAGATATCCATGATTTGTGGGGATTCTTGTGATAATCGCATTACCGGAAGGAATAATGGCGCTAATGACTGTTTCACACACAGGTAGAGGGAAGGACAAGTCTTTTTGAAGAAGTAGTCAGCCTCTTTGAGGATAATTCTTCGCGAGATGAGGTGGGAGGTGTCACGAAGAATTTTGTCGAGTGATAAGGATAGCTTCAATGTCAGAATTTTAAAGAGAACCTGGGACGATTGCATGCTTGAGTCTCTTGGTAGCTTGCGACAGGCGACGCGAATCGGCGCTGTAAAAGCGCATTTGCTGTTGTATTTAGGGTTTCCAAATATTACATAATCGCAGTGATCGTCAAGCCTCCCCTGGACAAGGTTCCTCCTCTTCGTTTCTTCTAGTCAGACTTGTTCGGGTTCATCATTCGTGTACTAGGAGCAGACAGAATATGTCACACATGTTCTCCAACGGTCCAGCGTTCGAGGCTTACAACCGTATGTGTCACTTTCATTGTTCCCCTTGGATGTTCCTGACACGTATGCTTCGCAGTCGCTCGCAAGTCTTTAACCCTTCTTTCTGTTGGATGCGCGCCCCTGTTCTTCCTTATCAACGCTCCATTCGGACGTTTTGCTCCAAAGAGCGACGGGATACTTGTTCTGGATGGTGCGTTGCGTTAGTACCTAGAGTGGGGAAGCGTTGCTGACGCTTGGTCACATCTCATTCAAGGACGAAAAGCGTGGATCCTCATGGAGGTAGTTTCTCCTATAATGTTCACATATGCACTTGTTACTGCTCCCCTGGCACAACAAAACCCCGGACTACCAAGCATCACGACCCCACGAGGATTATTGGCTTCGCTCTTTCTCTTCCATTACGCCAACCGAGCCTTAATCTCGCCGTTACGAACACCCTCTCGTTCCAAACATCACATCATCGTATGCTTATCCGGCATTCTTTTCAATATTCTCAATGGCTCCCTGATGGGCTCATATCTCTCGAGTCCCTTCACCCTTTTATGGTTCCAGCACCCTCACTCGACTCAACGTCTCGAATTCAAACTAGGCCTAGTTTTGTGGGCAGTTGGCTTCATTGGGAATGTCGTACACGACGAGATTCTATTGAACATTCGTCGTAAAGCCAACGCGACGGGCAAAGCTCGGGAACATGCCAACAAGAAGCCCAAAGAAGAACACTATGCCATCCCTTACGGACTTCTCTACAAGTACATCTCCTACCCGAACTACTTCTGCGAATGGATTGAATGGCTCGGGTTTGCTCTTGCTTCCGGTCCATTGCCATTCCAGGTGACTTCGCTTTCGCTCTCAAGTGTCGCCTCCTTCCTCTCGCCCGCACACCTGTTCTCTGCGGTCAAACACCTCGTGACGGAGCCTGCGGCCAATTTCGCCCCGTACCTTTCGCCCCCCTGGATTTTCTTTCTCGCCGAAGTTGTGTTGATGCTACCGCGCGCCTATAAGGGACACCAATGGTATAAAGAGAGATTTGGAGATAGCTACCCGAAAGATAGAAAAATTGTAATACCGTTCCTTCTGTAAGTCGACATTTTTATACTCGAGTGAAGATTGATCAATGTGATCGGGTGATGTTTGTAGATGATTCCTATCTATGACATAACTCTGATAGAACTTCCCGGCCTCCTCTTTCTCTGCGTAATTCCATCACCAGGCGAGATGGCCGAGTGGTCTAAGGCGCCAGACTAAGGACTAGGGCATACAGATGTCCCACCTTTCCTCCTGTCTGAGGAATCTGGTCTTTCGGGGCGTGGGTTCGAATCCCACTCTCGTCAAAACTTTTTGATTGCCCTCTTGTCACCTTGAAATTGTGTGTTGTGCTGCAGGACACTATATGAAACATGCCCATGACAGATCCCAAAGTGATATAAAGATCTCAGTACATCCATTTGATATACTATATGTCATGCAGTGCTCCAAATCAGTAATGTATTACATGATCTTTTAGCACAATCTATTACCTGTACTCCACCAAAGGAGTATGCTCAAACAATAGACATATGCATATAATGGTAGTTGACTGTAGTGTCCATTAAAAGAGATATTTGCATCCTTATACCTTACAATAAAAAAGATAATAGACTTTTATTGTTTTTAAGGTAGTGCAGTACTTTATTTTACCTGGTTACCCAGCTAAGACATAAGTTGTATTTAAGCTGAGCAACTTTATTGTGCATTGCAGTATGTCTCAACAGTAAGAGACAACTCTCAGCTATTTCTATATCACTGCAGTCTACACTTTTCCTATCAAGTGTTGCAAATATTTCAAACACTGAGAATACTGAGATGTCCAAAGAGACCAAGAAAGAGTCAAGTGACAGAGAACAGGATTTGATAAAATGTGTGATCAATTCATTGTGACAGAAAATGACAGAACTGTACCAATTGATCAAATGGGGGCTGTGTGAGAAGGTCAATGATGCTTGTAGATATTATAATATCTATTTCCCCTGCAATGATGATTTGTCAACTATTCTCACTATACTTTATTCTTAGACTTACTTCATTTTCTCTACTATGTTGAATTTGATCATTTCCTTTCTATACCTTTTTATTTGGTCTTACCTCTGTTTATTTGTACTGTCATACTCACACTACTGTCTCTTTACTGTAGGAATTGATCTCTTACCTTACTAGTCACTTAGACTTGTATAAGCAGTATATGTTTTGACTGTAGTAAAGTAAGAATAATCTTAACTTTCACTTGTTCTCTTCTACTCAATTTGCTCCAAGACTAGAGTAAGCTAGATCACAAACAGGTGTTACTTCTCTTCTTCTCACCCTAGCTGTCCTCCTTCCTGTTGGCTTTTTCTCTCTACACCTTGTCCTGTAGAGAGTGTGATCTATATAAGTATGCTGCCCAAGTATAATATAAGCAAAAGCCACATAAGTAGAAGCAGAGCATCTGGATGAAGATCAACTACTTAACCTATTAGAATAGTCATTGGGCCTGTCCTGCCCTGACAAAAGAGGAACTTAATAACATTAGGTATTCTCTCTTTTGGCTCAAACTAAGTCTCTGAGGTTATAGCTGATCTAGGCTTTTAGATCTGTAGTAGCAGCTAAGCATACTACTAAACAAGATAATTCTTAGTGTCACTTACATGAGAATGGTATTGGTGGATGCTTTTATATAATATAGTCCTGACTTCAGTAATAACACTGAATCAACAATATATAGATGTTTCTAGTTGGTACAGTTTTCTTGATCTAGGTATCTAGACTGTACTACTGGATAGATCCTCACAAGGTGCTGAGGTTACTTCTAGCATGAGTCCATAGTCTGTTATTTTAGCTATAGAGCTCAATTGTATTATAATCTAGTTAGTCTGGTATCCTACAATGGCAGCAACACAGGTGTTATATCAAGGATGGAATAGTCATGTGATTTATCCAGGTATACTACTTTATATTATCTAATATCATACTTGACAGCAATAGCCCAGCTCTAATGGATGGCCATACCTAATACAGTCTGGTGGTAGTTCTAGTAGGGTATCTGTCCACTTATCCCCATGAAGTAGCCTCATCTCCCTCTCTACTGCTGCTGCAACACTACACCAGTCTTGCATGGAAATGCTCTTGTCATCACTGTGGTCTGCAGTTTTGATTAAGAGATTTAAAAGTTCTGTTAGCAAGGATAACTCAGCCAGTCTCTCAAAGGAGGTTTTGAGGCATGATACAAGAGTAACCAAGGAATATGGAACATAGTCCAGCCTCTGAATGGCAGAAATAATGTGAGGATGACTGTATGTAGCAATAAGGAATCAACAGAGAAGATGGGAAAATGGGTGAGAGGAGCAGTTATAGGACAATAAGGCCTGCAGCTTGGGCCCTCAGTCCAGGTAGTATGTGAAAAGGCCTTCAACCCCAGTGGTCTATGAGAGAGCCTTCAGCTCTAGCATAGAATAGGAAGGAAAGAATGGGAGTATGCAAGGGGGCCCTTCAACTTAGGAGGCCTGCTGGCTGAAGGGACTGATGAAATGGGAGAGAGGGCAAGGCACTTATACAAATGAAGCAGGTTTGCTTTGTAGCCTGGTATAATTGGTGGAAACTTGAGCCTAAGGGCACTAGATTCAGCACTAGCAGCTGCTTTTTGATATGCTAGCTCTTTGTTATCCACATACAACTGGCAGGAAAGGTTGGGAGGCTCAGAGCAACAAGGAATGGCTGTTGCTAGAACTCCAGAAGGGATGGCAGCACTTTGCTGAGTATGGGCAGATGAGGCAGCAACCTCCAAGGCAACTATGGATACAAGAGCATTAGGGCCCAGTGATGACAATGAGGGGGAAATGGCACTAGCAGCCACCAAAGGCTGTTGAAGCTGAGTATGAGCTAGTATGTTAAAAGTCTCTAAGGATGAGGAGTGGGAGGTCCTAGCCCTAGATGGCTGGGAGAGGGCTGTAGAGTAGATGGTAGAGGGTTAGGAAGAAGAGCTGGGAGTTTGAGACTTAGGAGGGGTCAGAATTGTGTTGTGGTTGTGTAAGGCTTGGGGCCTCACAGGAGAGTGTTGAGAGTCTTAGATTGTTGTGCCTGTGTTATGGAACCACCAGTCCAACCCCAACCTCATCCTCCACCTGAAGTCATTGTCAATACCATCTTGCAAGAACTAGGACTTCCCAGCAGCATCCACAACTCTATTCCTACCCAGTCACTCAATGACATCCTTACTCAGCAACCAGCCCTCCAAGCCCGAGTTGCTTACCAGAATGCCGCCTTTGCTAATAGAAGACTTCCTGGTCACATGTCATACTTCTCCACTGACTGGCCCACACCTGGACCCATCCTCTACCCATCTGATCAAACTATGATGGACATAATCCGCATTGCCTGGGAAAACACTCCCTTCACACATGTCTTCGACTCAGCAGGATGTTATCAAGAAACCATCAACAATAACTTTGATGTCTCATGGGCCCATGGATGGAAGATGTTACCATACACTGGGGAGCCACTCATATTCATCCATCCTTACATGTCATACCCACCAGAAGTCATGCCTATCATCATCAAGTATGAAGTCCAGCATGGACTTTACTTCTGAGACACCCTAGTCTACTGCTATGATCTGCAGTCTGGAGAACCACCTTCTATTCCCCCATCACGAGCCCAGCTGCCACCACTTTACACAGTCAACTCAAATGTTCCACTGCTCAGCAATGCATCATCTGCAGACCCAGCACCAACCAACAGTGACACCAGCAACAACCCTGCAGCAAATGAGAATATTCCTATCAGTGAACCACCTCCATATCCACAGCCAATCTATGTCATCACACCTGACTCATCGTCATCATCATCATCACCCTCCCCTTGACGCAGCCTGCTCATTGAATCAGACTCATCTGATTCTCCACTCATTGGGAACTTCACCATTCCCTGCTCAACTTCTTTGCCACTGTTACAAGGTTTCCTCTTTGCCAGGTAGTTCCTAGGCTAGTGGCTATCCTTGTAGAGGGTGAGGAGAGTTAACCTAGTTCTGTACAGATCAGTAGGACTACTCCTCCACTGACTCAATTCTCAGCGGTTTAACCTCGGGTGGTATGACATGTTGTATCTAGGCTGCAAACTCACAGGGATTGCAACACCGTAGTATGAACAAGTGGAGACGACCAGAGGGAGACTCAAGCAAGGGTGAGGAGAGACTTTTAGAGACTTAACCGAAGTTAAGAGGGAGTAACACATGCTAACACTTGAGAAGTGTTCAAGGTGTTAAGGGGTAACACAACGTTAAGATTATACTTGCTATTCTACATACACAAAGGCAAGTATAAGTATAGTCTGAGTATCTACTAGTACTTGTAAAGTAGTAGATCAAGTTCAACATAAATGTAGCAAAATGACAAGAAGAGGAGGAGTAGGAAAGCATGTGATGTAGAAATACAACAGTTCTGTCGCAAAACTGTAGTCTGGGTAAACATAGCTTGTAGACTAAAATAGTCCACATGAAATGCAGCATAGGTGTCAGAAAAGCGCATCAGACATAAATAGAAGTGAACAATATGCAGAGGTGCATGACTGTATTTCCCACACCTGCCAGTCCCTGGATGCTAAGTGTCACTTTCAGACTCAGTCAACTCTGTTTGTATTTATTTACAGAATGTTAATTGTAGTTACATTCTTGTGGATACTGTGCTTGAGTCATGTAAAAGTGAATTTGGTATTATTTTCTTGCAGGAACCTCCCTAGAGACAGGTTTGGAAAGCTCTCTTGACTAAGAACAAAGAGGGGGAAGACATTGTTGGCTCACTGAAGCACCCTGAATGGATGTGCTTTGTTAAGCAACCTAAGAAGGATTTCAGGCTGCATGTTATGGCATACATCCATAACAGACTGGTTAAACTTAGGCCATCACTTTGTACTGATTTGGTGGAACACAACAATGTAATGCTGGTGACCCTCTTCTAGAGAGAGTTCCCTGTTCACATACTCAATGTCTATTCAGATGAGGAGAAAATAGCTATCAGGTATCTCTTAGAGATTGCTGATTCCCTTTCCCCTATAAATTATATGGGTGGAGATTTCAGTCTCTATTCTAGGGTGTGAGACCAATCATTGGCCCTCCACCTATCTATGGCACAAACCCTGCTGGATACAGAAACAGACCTAGGCCTTGATTTGTCAAGCCCTATAACCCTGGGCCCTACCAGGTTCTCTTTTAACAACTCAGATTGCCCATCAGTGATCAACCTGATGTTTGTCCCTATTTCTGAAGCACTTACCTTGCACCACAGAATGGAACCTTCTCAAAGAGGCCCATCTGATCATGCACTCCTTCTTCTTGACCTTCCCATTGAATGAGTTTCCTTGGGGGGAAAGAAGTGAGCAATTCCTCAGGAATCTGAGGAAGAGGAAGAGTTCCTCATGCTCTATATTGAAGGCATTGAGGCCTTGGAGGGTGCTCCCCTCAGCAATCCAGACCAGGTTGAGGTCACTGTGCAAATGGTGGCTAATGTCTTTTCCATGGTGTGGAATCACTGTGCCAAGGAGGTCAACATCCTATCATGCTCTAAGCTCTGGTGGAATAGGGAGTGTCAAACAGTGCTCAATCAGCATAGGGCCTCCCAGGACCTGGAAGATTGGGCTGAGTTCAGGCAAGTGACTAAAGTAGCCAAATGGGCATTCTTTGATGACAAGATCATGGAGATTGTCATGACAAATAGGTGTCCTTGGGACCTGATGGAATGGGTCAAGCAATGTGAACTCCTGGCAGTTGAGGCCATTTCCTACAATGGCAACTCCTATCATGATCTGCCTTCTCTTTGAGGTGTACTTCATGGCATGTACAATGTGGCATTCTGGATCCCCTTCCCATGATTACCCCAAGGAAATAGATCCCCTTCTCTAAATTGGAACTTGAGAAATGCCTGGCTTCATGCTCCAATACATCCACCCCAGGTCTGGACCATGTGTTGTGGTTCTACCTGAAGGAAGTTGTGGTGGCTGAGAAATGCCATGACACCTTCCTCACCATCACCAATGCCTGCTTACAATGTGGGTACTGGCTGAGGCATTTCAAAGAGTCAGTTTCTGTCATCATCCTGAAGCCAGGGAAACCCTCATACTCCACCCTCAAGGCTTTCAGGCTGATTGTGCTTCTGAACACCTTGGGAAAACTTATCAAGAAGATGCTGTCAAAGCAGCTCCAATTCAACTCTGTTAAGTATGGAGTATTCCATCCTAACCAACTTGGTGGCATCCATCAGAGATCTACAAAAGATGCCAGATTGTTCCTGATACATGTCATGAGAAGTGGCTGGGTCAGGGGACTCAAGATTAGCATGGTGGCATTTGACATTATGCAGTTCTTTCCATCATTGAACCATGACATGCTGATGGCTATACTCATGAAGCAAGGCTTCCCACCTAATGTGGGAATGTTCTTTGCCTCCTACCTGACAGGAAGAGTGACCTCATATCTGTGGGGACAGTTCTCCTTGGACCTGATGGATGCTAATGTGGGAGTCAGACAGGGCTCAGCCTTGTCCTCTGTTCTGTCAGCATTGTATTTTGCCCCCCCCCCTCATGAAACTGTTTGATGAGAGGGCCCAACATCTCAAGGCCACCCTTCTCTCCTATGTGTCTGATGGCACCCTTGTCACTCAGGCCAAGGCTTGGGAAGACAACCTTAGGATTCTGAAAGAAGCCTACAGTATTATATTTAAATTGTTTGAGTCATTCACTCTGGTTTTGGAACATGCCAAATTGGAACTATTCTATTTCTCATGCAGATGTGGAGATGACAACCCCCCAATTGATCTGGGCTATGCCCCCTTCACTGGAGATACCCCACTCAGACCCAAGCAGTACTGGTGCTACCTGGGCTTCTATTTTGACAGGGCTCTAAACTTCAAAGAGCATGTCAGGTTTTATTCTATCAAGGCATTGTCCACAGTAAAGGCCATGGACATGCTAGGTAACTCCACTAGGGGACTCACTGCAGAGCAGAAGAGACTCCTGTACAGATCCTGCATTGTATCCATTGTGACTTATGGGTACAGGCTGTGGTTCTTTGAGAAGTCCTGAAAGAAGGCTCTTCTCAAGCAGTTCAACACAATGCAATGTAAGGCTGCATTGTGGATTTTAGGGGCATTCAGAACATTCCCAACTAGTGGAGTTGAGGTGGCATCAGGCCTAATTCCATTCCACTTCCATCTGAAGAAGCTGGCTGAAAGGGCCACCCTCTAGATCTCCATCCTGTCAGCCAACCATGCTCTTAGGTCCCTCCTTAGTGAGGACTTTTCCATGGGTGTTAACCCCCATCCATGTTTGATAGCTGCTATGACTGAAAAGCAACTCTCAGATTGCAAAGGCCCTCTCATTGAGTCTGACTCTAGGCTTGGTGAGATCAGTGAGCATTTTGAGCCTGATGCTGATGAAGCTTGGCTAGGACACAGGCTACTCAATCTCTACAGAGATTGGGTTGATTTCTGATCTGCTCCTCAGGACATTGAGGACCATGAGCTGTTCTTAACCCAGATAGAGGGAACTCTCTGCAATGCCAAGAAATCCCCCAATATAGCTTGCTGTGCTGTGGACATGAGTCATCCCATGCATAGCTTCTACCAGGCTGTTTCAGCAGCCTTGGTTTATACCTGAGGGGACCTGGTGCACACTACCAGGCAATGTTATTGCACCAGATGCAGAACTATTCACCCTCAGGTTGGCCATCTCCAAGGTTATGGCTCTGGAGGGAGTCAGCTGTATTTTGATATTCACTGACTTGCTAGCTCAGGCCAGGTGAGCACTGGACCCCTCTCCCACATCAGGGCAGATGCATGTTATGGCTATTATTAGAGTCCTTCTCCCATGGATCTCACAGGAAGGGCAGTCCATCCAATTCTGGCAAGTACTCTCAGGGGAATGCTGGGACATATACAGAAGGGCACATGAACATGCAACCTCTCTTCCTCTGGTGGCAATTGGCATTACAGTCATTCATTCCCTTAATCAGCAACTGAAACATACAGTTAATGCATGCCTCAGTGTCTGGCACAACATGTTCCAGACACTGAGATATCAAGGACATCAATTCTTGGACTTGATGGACTTATTGACCAATAGGCTGATTCAACCCAGGTACCACTCCAGTGGCTCCTGGCTAGCTCATTTCAAGAATAGCCTGCCATCTCTTACAGCCTGCTTCTTTAGATGCCTTACAGGGCATGCCCCAATCAGGTCTCACAAGGCCTGGTTCCACCCACATGAAGATATTTTGTGTCCATGTGGCTCTACCATGGTGGAGACACACAATCACATCTTGTGCTGCTGTAAGTGGTTCAAGCATCACCTTAGGGAACCCTGGTATCAGAGTGACCTAATTAATTTCCTGAAGAAGAACCCTA
>JAEUWS010000310.1:0-23535 GCA_018524945.1 Podaxis sp. C-F-92630
CACAGTGTGAAAACTACCACTGTGTCCACTGTAACACCTCCACCCCTGGACACTTCGCCAAGTTTTGTCCCCGAAACCCTCATCCAGGAATTGTGCGACGGGCATTGCCTGCAAGTTCCTTGGAGGTATTGGAATGGCTCAAAGATGACAGGATCGCCACAGTCGTCCGAGGAGATAACATTGTCTCTTCCATCAGTGTCACCAATCCCTCTGGTACCAGCTCTAAGCCCAGTCTACTGACCCCTCTTGACTCCCCCACCAAGTCCAGTGGACCTAATCAGTCCACTTCCCACACTGCCTCCACTCCAGTCACTACCACTTCTGTCGGTCCCATTTACCGTCCGTCCAAGCGACTTGTTAAGAAGCACACCAATACCCCCGTCAACCCACGTGTGGGAAAGCTTCAACAATTTGCCCGTTCTACTGCATATCGTCACACTAGAGGAAACACTGGAATCTCTTCTGGTAACACGTTCAATCCTCTTGCACCTCGATCCAGCCTTGACAATGTTTCAGATGATGATGGCTACATTGGTCAATATGACTATGACGATGCCCTCTACAACTTGAGCAGCGAGTGAGTGGTAATAACATCTTCTTACATCTCTTTTAACATTTAGATACTTCGATAGTATTTAGATGGGACATCTAATTTACGAAAGGGATAATGTTATGATTATACATCAAAAGTCAAATATATTTTATATATTCGCAATTATGATTTTCTTTCTCTTTAGTTTCTTTTATGTTTTCTTATGATTTGTAGTTGTATTTCTTAAATCGTTATGACTTTGATTTGTTGAATGATCTGAATGATTCGTTTTATATTCCCAATGATCTGAACTTATATATAGTTGATCTATATATGGACTTTATGAAAAGACGTACGACTTCTACTTCGAAGAAGCTCGATCTATCTTTAAGTATGATGATGAGTAATGAAGTCCTAACTTTAGATAGACTTTCCCATCAAGAAGTTTTTGTACTCTATCTTTAGAGTAATTAAACTTCTTTGATTCCCAAGTTGAGCCTCGGTACCCCGAGAAGCTTGATAAGGTTAGACTTCTTTGCACAGCATCTATAGATAGATAGTTCGAGTAGTTTATATTTAGATACATCTCTGTAGTATATAAACCGCTCGACACTGGCAAGTAGAAACCATTGTTTCTACTTGGTTAGGTGGGGGCTTAATAGAAGTCTTTGTCTACTAAAAGTGATATCGATATAAGTCTTAATTCTAAGCTCTCTTTATCGCTCTCAGTTTCTTAGTCGTTCTATTAAGGTCAAAGACTTGTCGTCGAAATCATATTGTAGTCAGACACTTTATAGTCCTTGTTGTATAAGGTCTATATTGCTAAGGTTACAATCTGGAAGTACACAAGAAGTTTCCTTTGATACAATCTGTGGATACGTATCAGGTTTCCTTATGGACTGAGGAAGCCTCACTATAACATTTACACAGATGGGTGGGGTGACCCCAGTACCAACACCTGGTGCATAATGGGCTTGCTGTATGCATGGTGGCCCCACAGAAGGTACAGACATGATTCTTGATGAGAATCATGTGGTTGATGAGTAGTTTAGCTCGAGTTGCAGACTGTGAATCCCACAAGTTGAAGAAAAGGAAGGTGGAATCAGAGTGGGGGGATACATGGCAAAACCTTGGTTTGCCTATGATGTGGTTAATGACATCACTATATTCAGAGGACATAATGATGTCGAAGAAATCATCTGTGGTATGGGGGGTGCTGTCAGGGTGGAAATAGGGGATGTTGGTGAGTTTAATGAATGACTTGGACATGGGGAGAGTCAGATTGATGGAATCATGGATCTCCAGGGATGCAAAATAGGAATGGTTGGCATTGCAGATGCCTTCTTGATGATTAGTAATTTGTCATTGGTTGCTACTCTGTTAGTGTTCAGCCACAGAGTGTGTTCTGTAAGATGAGTGGACTCAACTCAAAGGAGGAATCCTTTTTGATAGAGTGCATTGTTGCAATTACACACGATTAAATCAAGGGAGGGAAGAGAGACTGGTTTAAAGATATCATTGAAAGGAACAATGATATTTTTTCAAGAAGGGCCTTGAGTGGCCTTAGGTTTGTTGGGGTGAGGAGAAGGGGAGTTTTTGTTGGGGGATTGTGGCTGGGGTTGAGATTTGATATTCCCAGATGAGCATAGGAAGTTGATAATGTCTATGGGGGACATATTTGGGAATTGGTTTTGAAGAGTCGCATATTTTTGTAACTCCTCAGATGAGAAGGTGGAGGGGTTGGATGTGGCTTTGGCATAGGAAGCACATTGTGGGGAAGGGGAGGGGGTGTTAGACCTGGGTTTGGTCTTATTGTTGATAGGGGGAGGGCCAGGAGTGGTGGATTTGGGAGGGAGGGGTTTCAGGGGATGAGCCAGAGTGACAATGGTTTTGTGTGGACTGTGGCAACAAGTTACTTTGGACCAGGCATTGCTAGAGGTGTCAACTGGACCAATAGTCTCAGTTGAGTCAGGTAGACCAATAGTCTTACCCTTAGAGGGACTAAGAGTCACCTCTGGGATAGTGGAGAGGGGGGGAGCCATATCAATATCTTTGGTGACATTTGATGACTCACCTGGTTTGTTTGCCAACTGAACTTTGTTGGTGGTGAGGACTTTGTCTAGTTCATTGTCAAAATGAACTGAAGTGTGAGAGGATGGTGCTGGAGTCAGGGTAGGAGGGGGTTGGGGGCATTTGTCCCATTTGCATTGGTTACAAGTCTTGGTTGACATGGGAGCAGGTGTAGGGGAGACAGTGATGTTGTTGTTAAGAGGAAAAGGGATGGCATTCTGAGATTGTTCAGGAACATCTTGAGAGGGGAGAGGATGGGGGAATAGTAGAAATATGAAGTTATGTAGAGTGACTTGCATTCCATTGTAAGGAACTGTCATGTTGAGCAGTTTTGGGCTCTTGGCGACAGTTAGGAAAAAGTGGAGGAGGCAATTGGGGTAGGAGGACAGGAGGTCTTGATTGTGTTCAACAGTGGTATTAAGACCTGAATTGATGAAGTTGAATAGAATGTCTATGACTTTGAGACAAAGTTTGGATTGTGAGGTGGAGTGAGTGTCAACCTTGAAGAGGGAATCAATGATGTCATGCTTGATTGCTGACTCATCTGTTCCACAGTTTACCTCATGGGTAGCAGGTGTAATGGGAGTAAAGTTTGGGATGGTGGGGAGGAGATCAGACAGTTGGGATTTGTCCCATGCTGCTCCAAGAGTAGGAGGAATTTGGTTAAAGGAGGCTGCGTATTGTTGAGCCTCTGTGGGTATAGTGTGTGGGGATGGGGCGATTTCAGGGGAGAGAATATTGGTATCCTCTTTAACAGAGGGGGCAATAGACGGGTGAAGAGACTTAGCAGTACTATGACTATTGCTTGAGTCTCCATTGCTATGAGCTACCAAGGCAGCATCATCATTGTCTTGGATACACATGGTTTTAGTAAGTGTTGCCATGCATGTGTTGGTAGAGATGGAATGCTTGGTTCCAATGGATGGTGTAGGAAAAGGGGGTTGACAAAGATGGTATTCCTCTTTGTCAAGTTCTTGGAATGGCCCTTGGGATGGAGAGCAAGGAAGAGTTGAGGTGGGTTTGGGCACTAAACTAGCTGATGAACAGTGGGGGTGAATGCTGCAAGTGACATTGGCAGATTTCTTTACAAAACCAAAGAGGCCACTGGTCTCTTTGTTTTCAGACATATGTAGAACCAGTTGTGTATTCCTTTGCACTACGAATAACCTGTCCACTGAAATGAAGGTGGTGGTTACTAGGAAAGGAAGGTGTCCCACTTGGAAGTCCTAGCTCTTGTAGGATAGCATTGGTGATGGCAAGTCCACAGGGGTGGGCAGTAGGGAAGACCAGTGGGTCCATAACAACCAAGGAATTATTAGAAAGCAAGAGGCATACCATGACAACACACTATGACAAGAAAAGAGCACTAGAATGGGATTACAAAGAAGAAACACACAGACCTTCCTTTCTCAGTAACCACTACCCTCATCTCAGTGGTCTGGATACTTGTAGTCTAAGAAATACACAAAACTCATTCTATTGCATTATGGCTGACTCTAAGGATTCAAACAGTCTCCTTGGAGGTCTCAAATCAGGTTTCCAGAAAGTCACTCATCACTGCTGTTCTGCTGCTAGCCTAGCACCTTCAACAACACAACCTTGCTTGGCCTCTGAAGGCCCATTCAATGATGTTGAGGATAATGACAATTTCCTCCACCAACCTCAATGCTCCTCACCAGCCCCATCACTCAGTACTAAATGCTCTGTTTTGACTGACACTTGCTTGGCCTACAAAGCCAATAAAGCTCTCCATTTCAATGACATGGCTTCCATCTCTCACAGCAACAATGAAGAGGAAGATGACAACTCTTCTGACAGTCAGAGCACAGCTAAGTTGCTCCACCCATCTATTGCACCTCAGGACAACAATATATTGTTTCCTGAGATCACCCCTTCCTCCCATCTAGTCCCTACAGAGGCACAATAAATCACAGCCTCTTACAGCTTTGTTCTCCCTACCCCAGGACCCACTTGGGATGAATCCCAACCATCTGACCCACTCCCTTCCATCCCAACATTCACTCCCATCTCCTCCAGTCCACTATGAGGTTACCTCATGCATGTCCCATGGATTCAATGAGTCAGCAGCCAAATCAGAGATTGCTGATGCCCTTTCCAATCTGTGTTTCAATAACCCTGGAACATACCCTTCCTTTGATCTCAAGGTGATCAAACATATTATTGCCATTATCTCTATTTGGTTTGGTAATGCTACCAAATCAGGGATTGACATTTTTTCTTTTGATGGCATGAATAAACTAGTCCAACTCCTTGCCATCGTTGCTCACAATGACCAACTCTGCAATACATATGTCTTTGCAAATGGTCATGACATCAAATTCTATGACTTTGTCTCCACACAATTCCCCCCTTCTTACACCCTGTCTCTGACTCCCACCCCTATGAACATTCTTTTTTTTTTTTTTAAATCCACTTTTATTGCATTAGACTAGCTACTACAAATGGGTGCATGATAGCAGTCCCAAGCCAAAACTAAAAGAAAAGAAGATAAAAACATGAGGCTAAAGAAAATGAGGATGTATTGGAGCTAGAGAGCTATGCTAATAGGAAAGAAGAGGAGGGGGAGCAATGGAATTATGCTATGAGGCAAAGTAGAAGAAAAGGAAAAAGAAAGAAAGAAAAGAAAATCCCTTTCTAGTGAACATCTGGAACTCCATTGTATGTCAGCCTCTCTCTCCTCAAAAGATGGCATGAGTTGAACTCCTCTTGGGTGATAGGGCCTTGAATTTGGTCAGCAAAGGAAAATGCTGATGGGTTGTCACTAAGGAAATTGATGATCCACCAAATATTAGTGCAATCACTGATGGGATAATAGGAGTGCATGCAATTGTTAAGGATGTGCTTGTGTGTTTCTATATTCTCACCACAAGGGCAAGAGATGATGTGTCATCTGGGAAAGAAATGTTGCCAGTATGAGCCAATTGGAGCATGGCTAGCAACACACTGAGTAAATCTTGCACATAAGTTGGGATCATGGCCAAGTGATGTAGAGAGCCACATGCTGCTGTTGGTGTATTTGGGAACAAGCTTGTTGCCTGCTGCATTGTTAAGGGGAAGCCAGTTATGGCCTGTATGTTTTTGGAATGTCATGAGATCTTTCCATAAGGAAAGGCACTTGGCAGTATAATGAGATTTGATGTACCCCAGGGAGGTGTGGTATGGCATGCATTTGTTGTTTCAGAGATGGAGCAACTTGGTGAGGATGTGCACTTTGTGGTGAATCAACCATTTAGTGGATGAAGGAATGGCCCAGAAGTGAAGTGAGTTCATGGGAGAGGAAGAGAGCCAAGAATGGAGGAGAGGAGCAACTGTGATGGAGTTGATGTGAGCACTGTGAGGGCTATAAGAAAATAGTCTTTTAGCACAAGAAATAGAATCTGTAAAAATTACAAGTGAAGACACATTTTGAGACAAAGCAAGAGAAACAAGAGAGAAAATAGAATGATGTAAAGCATAAGATTCAGCATCAGTAGATAGTACTTCACCACAGGGAAGGACAGAGGAATGTAAAATGTCCAATTCAGAAGAATCAAAAATGATGAAAGCAGAAGTTGCAGAGAGAGACAAATTGAGAGGTACAGAAGCATCAGTGGAAGAGACTAACAAAACTGGAGAAGAAAAGGCTAAATTTTGAGCATGAGAAGCATTTGCTAGATGGAGTTCCATGGCCCCTTCCTTTGATGGGTCAGGGCATTCATGGAAGTGAATTTGATGGTCATATAAGTTGTTAAGGCACTGGCCTGGTTTGGCACATGGATGTAAGTGCTGGAACTGGTCAGAAATGAGCTGGGCATCAGATACATAGTCTAGTGCTGTAGACCAAGTTTTGGTGGACCTAGCCTGAAGGACATTGATGTCCACAGTGAGGAGTTTGAGGGCATGAGATGGGGGAAGGGTATGGAAACAGAAAGAGCACCTCTTTGCAAGCTTGAAGAGGTGAAGGTGGATGGGGATGAGGCCCATGATAGCTTTGGTGCCTCCAGAGGGGGTGGTTCTGAATGCTCTGGTGATCCAGAGGACCACAGAATGTTGCATTTTTTGAAGGGATTTGAGAAGGCCTTGATAGTGAGCATTGTGGTTATACCAAAGCCAAAAGCCATATATTGTGATAGGGATAATGCATGAGCAGTGAAGCAATTATTTGTGGAGAGGGGAGAGTCCTTGAATAGAATTTCTGAGCATTCTCATGCATTTGATGGTCAATAGTGCTTTAGTGGAGTAGTATCAAACATGTTCTTTAAAAGTGAGGCCTCTGTCAAACCAGAAGCTGAGGTAGTGTAGGTATGGTTTGGGAGTGATGACTTTGGTAGTATTTGAGTCAATCTTGATGGTGATGGGTGGATTTGGTTCCATCAAGAGATGACTCAAAAAGTGAAAGACCTCTGTCTTGTCATGTTCAAGATGGAGGCTGAGAGAGGAGAGGAAGCTTTCACATTCTGTATATGCTTGGGAAAGGATTTTGCAGTTAGTGTTGAATGATTCTGATTTAACTACAAGAAGTCCATCATCTATGAATGAAAGTAGTTTACAATGGGGATCATTTGAAAATTTATACATAAAGGGAGAAAGAGATAACACTGTGAGAATAGGGGAAAGAGCTGAGCCTTGTCCTACCCTGACCAAAGAAGGAAAAGAAGGTGAAGAGAAATTGTTCCAAAGGTAAGTAGTTTTTCAGTCCTTTAGATAGTCAGAGAAGAAAGAAACTAAAGATGATGGAAAGCTGTGTCTTTTAAGTGTCTTGCAAAGAGTGGAATGGTTTACAGAAGGAAAGAACTGAGTGATGTCAAAGGTGAGGATGCTCACTTTGAGTTTGTTTTTCCACTCTGTACAAACAAGGTGTATGACATAAACACCAGCATCCTTGGTAGAACACTGGATAATGCCTCCAAATTGGAGGGGGTGAACAAGATTGAGTAGGGCAGCCTTGAATTGCATGTGATTGGAGACCATCTTTTCAATGAGTTTCCCTAGAGTATTCAACAAGACAATCAGGTGAAACATCTTGGGGGTGGAGTAATGTGGTTTGTTTGGTTTAGGAATAATGACCAAGGTCAACTCTTTGAAATAAGATGGCCAGGTAGAGAAATGAATGCAGGAAGATGCAAAGGAAAGGAATTTGGAACAAATGGTGTTTGCAGCCCTTCCTTTCCTAGTAACCACCACCATCGTCTCAGTGGACAGGTTATTCATAACACAAAGGAAATACAGTTCTAGTCTTATAGATGTCTGAGCACAAGGAAACTAGCAGTCTCCTTGGAGCTATCAAAAATCCTGCTTGTAGTCTTTGTTCTTTCAGTCATCATCACTCATTGGCCAGTTTAGTGCCCAGCCCTGCTCAAACTCTTCCCCGTTCTCCTTCTCAAGGACCCTTCCAAGAACTCGACAAGGAAGAATACTGCCTCTGTTGACCTCTGTCTCCTACTCCATCCATTGGAACCAAGTGTTCCATCTCCACAGACACACAAATGGCTGCCATCACAAAAACCATGTGTATTCAGGATGACAACAACACTGCTTCTATTGCACATAGTGACGATGGAAATTCCAGTGACAGCCATAGTACAGCTAAGTTGTTCCACCCTTCAATTGCTCCCTCTATCCAAGAGGAAAAGAATATTATGTCACCTGAAATCTCTCCAACCCCTCACGCTCTCCCTACTGAGGCTCAACAATACGTGGCCTCCTCCATTGTCCCTCTTACTCCAGGAACTGCATGGGACAAATCCCACCCCTTGGACCCCCTTCCTGCTATCCTGACCTTCACCCCTCCAACACCTGCTTCCCATGAGGCATCCCACAGAACTGATGACTCAGCCATCAAAGATGGCATCATCAATTCTCTCCTTGAAGTTGATACTCATTCAACTTCTCAAACCAAATTATGCCTTGAAGTTATTGACATACTTCTCAACTTCATCAACTCTGGTCTAAACATGGCTGTTGAAAATAATTCCCACATCCTGAACTCACTCCCAAATCACCTTCTTCATTTTCTCACTACTATAGTGAAATGTCCCCAACTGACTAACACTACAGTTCCTTACAACAGTATGGAAGTATCGTTACATAATTTCATCTCATTGCAATTCCCTCCTCCCCTCCCCACTCAAGACACTCCTGGGTCTCTCCAGAGCTCTCCCCTCTCCCCTTCTAAAGACACTACTGGGCATCTCCAGAGCTCTTCCTCTCCTACCCCAACCCCTATGTCCACGAACATGCGCAATCAACACAGACCACCTTCCTCTTCCAGTAACCACCATCATTGGTGGTTAAGCGCTCACAACTATGGGCTGTCGCAAAGGCAAAAGCTCATCTGTTATCCCTGAAACTCCTCCTCCTGGATCCTCTGGGATCTGTGAAACTACTCAAGAAGAAGCGGATGCAAAAAGTCGCGAATGGATTGAAACAATGACTGAAGATGAAGCTATTCATCTCAACATGCGTACTCCCCGAAACCCAGACGGTTGGGTTCCATCTACCTACTGGCCTACTGCTCGATACCAAGAGTGGCAGATTGCTTCTGGATGGTCCCCTTCCCCTTCCACCCCCTCTCCTTCAGGTCAATGTGCTGGGCAGTCCCAACACTTGACCTCTTCTGAGATGGAGATTGACGCTCCTCTCTCCTCTCCTCCCCAACCCGAGCAGTCTACCCCTAAGGCTGCTCCTTCTGCTCTTCCTTCTTCTCCCACCCCCTCCAAGGTACAGGATGAAGAAGAAACCATTATTTGTCTCATGCCTGTTCTTGTCGAATACACGCAAGACATTATGACAGCTAAGGAGTCGGATATCTCCCCCAAACCTGAGCTATTCGCTGCCCTCTGTAATCTCATCCAAGTGATGGAACACTGAGGCATGTTCGCTAATCACATTCCCCCTCCGCGACACACCCCTCCCACCCCAGGCAGTATCACTGCCTTGCTTTTCCCTGCGCAGCAGCCTCCCCCCCAACACATGTCATCCCATGGGACGGCTGACTCAGCTATGGCAGATGCTGACAAAGCACCTGCCCCTGCCCCTCCTATGTCACAACCACCATCTGGTGATGTGACGTCACAGTCACAGGCACATGACAAACCCAAACCCCCTTCATGTGCACCACCCACTCCACGTGACAAGGTCATACCCCCTGCATGTGATTCCAAACCAGCGCCCTCCAAAGCGCCCCCTCCCCCTTCCTCCAAGTGTAAGCCTTATTATGCAACTCGTGGCCCCTCGCGGCACCAATTCTTTCTAGATGCCAGCGCTAGCGACCTTGCTAGCACTTGTGTCTCACTTCAATCCCTCGTCATGCACTTTAACCAAGCACTCAAACGCGCTAAGTCAGCGCTCAATGTCGACTCAGCACGCTTCCACTCCGGCACCATCTCCTTCTCTACAGGTGGTGTCCCTTCCCAGGCCGATCTCAATGCGATCAAGGCCTCCCTCCCCTCCATGCTCAATAGCACTAACATCACCCTCCCCGTCTCGTGGTCATTTATCAAGATTGTGGACATTCCCTTCTTCACAGCCAACGGATTCACGACTATGGCCAATCTCATCAGGGGCGAGCTCAAGAACTCCCCCTTCTTCCCCCTTGAGGACGTGCATCACATGCGCGTCACCCGCAACTCCCTCAAGTCTGATTCTGCCACTGTGTGGATCGACTTGGTCGACTCGCAACGTGGCACTCTCGCCGCCTCTCTCCTCAACAGGCATGTCATGATAAATGGCGTGTCCTGCCTCATCAAGGGCGCCCACTCCCACACTGGCACCCCCCAATGCCAGCGCTGCTGGCGTTGGGGTCATCCTTCTGATGCTTGTCGTGCCCATGCACCCAAGTGTCCTCGCTGCGGGGGGCCTCACTCCGAGGCCTCTCATCGCTCTATGGCTGGGTGTTGCTGAGGCAACCCCAAAGCGACACCCCCCATTCCCCCTACTCCTGAGAGTGAGTCATGCCCTCACTCTCTGAGGTGCCTGAACTGCTCTGGTGCCCACCCCTCCAACGACCGCTGGTGTCCCTACTGGCGACATTGTTTCGACTGCGATTGGATTCGCGGGCAGTACCAATGCAATGCGGAGATGGCCTGCAAGGGTTAATTGAGTCCCGCGTCACCATATGCCTTCTCCTTTTCCCCTCGCTCTCTAGGCGGGGGCTCTGACTTGTTTTGCTGACACTTTCATTCATGTTGTTCGGGGCACCTGTTAGTTTCTTTTCCTTTTGTTATGTAGTATACTGTTTCTCTTATTTACCTTGGGACTGCTATCGTGTGCCCATTTGTCTTAGGTAGTACCTTTGGCAATAAACTTGGATTAAAAAAAAAAAAAAAAAAAAAAGCAATCAACACAGACTGGACAAACAGCCCACCATATCCTCTCCCTCCCCCTCACTTATACCTAAACCTATGCACCAGTCAGTCCACTTCAATGAAGAGTTGGACAAAGCATTAGTGATCAGCAAGGTCCAACTTGCAAATACACCAGGTGAGTCATCCAACCCTAATAAGGATGTTGACATGGCCCCTCCTCCATCCCTCGACCAACCAGAAGCACCCATCAACCCTTCCAAATCCCTTCCCTCATCCTCCCCCCCAACAGACGTCCATGAAGAGAAGTCGTGGTCTAAAGTAACTCACTGATGGACACACAAGCCAATAATCGCTCCTGCTCACCCACCCAAGCCTTCTACCACCCCTGGTCCCCCTCCCCCTGTTAACAAAGTGATGTACCCTAGGTCCAATGCCCCTACCCCTTCTACTCAAAGGGCTTCTTACACCAAGGCTTCCACCCCCAACCAACCTTTCTCCTCTGACGAGCTTCAAAAATATGCAGCTCTTCAGAACCAGTTCCCCAATATGTCACCAGTTGACATTATTAACTTCTTGAGGTTGTCAGGAGACATTAAATCTCAACCACCCAAACCAATGACTCAACCATCACCCTGTCCATCTACCAAGCCCAAGGCAACCCAAGGCCCCTCCTGTAAAAACATCATTGTTCCCTTCAACAATGTTTTCAAACTTGTCTCTCTTCCTTCTCTTGACCTTGTTGTGTGCAATTGCAACAATACACTTTATCAAAAGGGACTCCTCCTACAAGTTGAGTCAGCATGTACCACTGAACAAACCCTATGGCTCAACACAAACAGGGTTCCCACTGATGAAGAACTCATCATCATAAAAAAAGGGATCTGTGATGTGAACAGATCCTACTTTGCTTCTCCTGAAATCCAGGATTCTGTTCAACCCACCCTCCCCATGTCCAAATCTTTCATCAAACTAATGAATATCCCCTACTTCTGACCTGATGGTACCCCACATACTGCAGACGACTTCTTTGAGGTCATTATGACAACTGAGTATAGTGATATACTCAATCACATCATTGGCAAACCCAGGTTCTGCTGCATCTCCCCTCATTCTGATTCTGCAAACCTCTTCTTCAACTTGTGGGATTTGCAAATGGCCACACAGGCCAAACTCTTACTCAATCACATGATTCTTATTGAGAACCATGTCTGCACCTTCTGTGGAGTGACTATGCGCACTGCTAGCCCCCTCTGCACTAGGTGTTGACACTGGGGCCATCCCACCCACTTATGCAAAGCCCAAAACCCCCATTGCTCAATCTGTAGTAATCCACACCACACCAACAACCACTGTCACGATGGATTCTGCTGCCACAGTAAACCCAGTCCCAACCCACATGACCCCACCCCCACCAACATCACTACCTGCCCACACATTGATTCATTCAAATGTCTTTCATGTGACTCAAAAGAACACCTTGTTAACAGCAACAAGTGTCCTTTCTTCTGCCATCAATTTGATTGCAAATGGATCTCTTCCAAGATCCAAGAGCTCAAGACAGAGAAAAACTGTCATGATTTCAACTCTAGGGCTGTAAATGTCTGAACAATCTTTTCAATCTCCCCCTTCAATTTCTCACCTCTTGATTCTTTTTTATAATGTCCAAAAGAACTGCCTCACAGTTGACTCTCTTTTAACTTCCCCCAATTTTAAACATTTTCATCTTTTGTGCTTACAAGAACCCCCTATGGGTTTCATTCAAAACATTCCCTCCTCTAAGGACTCTGACAGAGACCCCTTAGATGGACCCCCTATCAATGGGAACTGGATTCCCTTGATTAACAGAGCTCATAAAGCACACACTCTCTCATATGCTAATGTTTCCATTTGTCATCTTCTCCTGAGAACTGAAACTGGTATAGTTAACTCATTGGACTTCCAACTCATCTCCCTTTCTTTCCCTTCCAAACTCTTTATACTCAATTCATATTTTGATTCAGAAAATGACTCTTCTCTTTCATATTTAGAAACTTGTACCCTTCCCCCATTCCTCATTTGTGCAGGTGGGGACTTTAATATACATTCCCCTGAATGGGATATCCATGCCCCACACCACTCTGCCCAAGCTGATCACTTGACTGATGTCATGAACTCCTCCAGACTCATCATATCCACACCTACCAATCCCACTGATGAACAATTCACCCACATCCCCAATGACCCAACCAAAAACAAAACCACAATCAACCTGATCTTCTCCATCAATTATGATCTCAGCCCTACCCACCACATCTGACATGATCTTGCCCTTAAATCTGACCATGTCCCCCTTTCAACATCCATCCCCACCCAAAAACCCATCCCACCCCCACATACAAAGCTTGTGATTCCCAAAGACTCAGAAGAAGAATCCGCTTTCCTCACTGCCATTGTCACATGAGCTGAATCACTCAATGCAACATTTCAAAACACATCTGACTTACAATCATATGCCAACAACCTTCTATCCATAGTCACTCAAGAATGGAACAACCACTCCATCCCTGTCCAACTAGGCAAATGGTCCAAACCTTGGTGGAACAAGTCTTGCATGGAATCCATCCAATCCTTCCACTGACACAAATCCAAAGCCAACTGGAAAAGATTCCAACAAACAACCTGCGCTGCCAAATGTACCTTCTTTGACAATAAAATTGAAGAAATCTCCAATGAGAAACACAGACCATGGGACCTCATGTCCTGGATTGGTAAATGTTCTCTCCCTCCAACTGAATCTATCACTTTCCAAGGTCAACCATGTGATGACCTTGATTCTCTCTGGAATGCCCTTCACCAGACCTACAATGCTGCCTCTAACCACCCTGTTGACATAGAATGCATCATCTCCCACCTACCACATCAACCTACACATCAATTCTCCCCTTTCTTACACCAAGAATTATGGGGCACTCTTAAACCCTGCACCAATTCATCTACTTTTTTTTTTTTTTTTTTTAAATCAAATTTTATTGCAATAGACTAGCTACTACAAAAGGGCACACGATAGCAGTCCCAAGGCCAAAACTACAAAAGAAGAAAAGGAAAAACACAAAAACAAAATAGAAGAGATGAGGGAAGAATGGAGCTAGCTACGAGGCAAGCTACCTAGATATAGTACAAGGATAACAAAGAGAGAAATGGCCTCAGTGTACATCCAGAGCTCCATGAAGACAGAGCCACTCTTGTCTTGAGAGATGGTGTGAATTGTATTGATCAAGGGTGACTGGCCCTTGGGGGATTTGGTTGGCAAAAGCGAAAGCGGTCAGGTTGTCTGAGAGGAAATTTTGAAGCCAGAACATATTGTTCCAGTCTCCATAAGGACGATGATATTTAGGACAATCATTGAGTATGTGCTCACATGTTTCCAGTGTCTTGCCATCACATGTGCAGGTATTAATGTGGTGCCCTGGGAAAAAGCACTCTCTGAAGGCACCAATGGGCACGTGATTGGTGATGCAACAGGTAAAGTGCACACATAAATTGATGTCAGCACCCATGGAGTATTTCAGCCATGAACCACTGTTGGTGTATGTTGGTTTGACAGGAGCCAAATCTGTGGAATGGAGAGGGAGCCAGTTATGGCCGCAATAGTTGGGTGAAGTCATAGACTCATTCCACTTGGAAAGGCACTTGTCAGTGTAGTGCTTGTGAACATAGCTGAGCGATGTGCAGAAGGGGAGGTGCTTGTTATTGCAGATGGGCAGTGACATAGCGAGATGGTGAGCTTGATGGTGTATAGACCACTTTGCCGATGATGGGATGTACCAGAAGTCAATCTGGTTGAGAGAGGAGGAGGAGAGCCAGTCACGAATGAGTGGGGCCAATCTGATAGAGTCCGGGTGAGCACTGTGAGGTCCATATGAGAAAAGCCTTTTGGCTGAGGCAATAGAGTCTGTGAAAACTACAATACGATTACAATTCAGAGACGAAGCAAAGGAAACAGCAGAAAAGAGACTGAGTTGAAGGGCATATGATTCAGTGTCTGAAGAAAGAACCTCCCCACAAGGAAGGATTTGAGAAGAGAGAATGTCAGAGTCAGAGGAGTTGAAAACTAAATAAGAAGACAACACAGAAAGGGAAGAAGAAATAGGAACAGAGGCATCCATAGCAACTACTAGAGAAGAGGGAGAAGAGAATGCACGATCTCTAACTGATGTAGCAGCTTTGAGGTGTCACATGTGAGTAGAGTCATCCACAGGAGTGGGGATCCTATGGAATGTAATTTGGTCCAGGAAGAGATCAATTATATGGTTACCCAGTTTGGTGAAGGGATGGAGGAGGTTAAATGAGTCGGTGATTAACTGGGCATCAGATATGAAATCTAACACCATGGAGCGAGTTTTGGTCTCATGAGCTTCAATGTGATCGATGTCTCGAGTGAGAAGTTTAAGGCCATGAGTATCAGGGAGGGTATGGAATCTGAATGAGCAGTGTTTTGCTAACTTGAACAGATGAAGATGAATTGGGATGAGGCCAGCAATGGCTTCGATCCCACCAGAAGGTGTGGTGCAAAACACTCCAGTGATCCAGATCGCTGCTGCATGTTGCATTTTGTTAAGTTGTTTGATAAGGCCCCGACAGTGACCATGACAGTTGAACCAGAGTCGAAAACCATATGTGGCGATAGGAACTACACACAATCTGTAGAGGAGGCGTTTTTTTTTTGGGGATAAGCCTCGGATGGAGTTACCAAGGAGTCTCATACATTTTACAGTAGAGAGTGCCTTGGTGGAATAGAAGCAAACATGTTCATTGAATGTTAGTCCGCGATTGAACCAGAAACCCAAATATCGCAAGTAGGGTTTTGGGTGAATTGTTATAGGGTCAGAGCCGATGGGTTGGATGCAGACAGGAGGATTTGGCTCTTGGGAGGGGTGGTTGGAAAAGTGATAGATCTCAGTCTTGTCATGTTCAAGAGCAAGACCCATCGAGGTGAGAAATTGTTCTACTTGACAATAGATACTAGAAAGTGAAAAGACATTAGAAAAGAATGACCCAGATTGTACTAATATAAGACTGTCATCAACAAAGGATACTATCTTACAAGAAGGTGATTTAGAAAAACAGTATAATAAAGGAGATAGAAAGAGCGCAGTGAGGATAGGGGACAAAGCAGAACCTTGGCCTACTCCTACAGAGGCGATGAAAGAAGGAGAGAAAAAATTGTTCCAAGCATAAGTAGTAGTTCTGTTCGAGAGGTAACTAATGAAAAAGGAAACAACACAGTTTGGAAACCCATGGCAAGAAAGAATGGCAGTAAGTAGTTCATGATTAATGGATGGGAAAAATTGAGTGACATCAAAAGCTAAGACACTTGATTTAAGGCCTTTCTTCCATCCGTCGCAAATTAGATGCGTGATGTAGACACCTGCATCTTTGGTAGAACATTGAATAAGACCACCAAATTGAAGGGGGTGGACTAATTCGAGGGAAGTAGCATCAAATTGCATATGTTTAGACAACATCTTCTCAATGAGTTTGCTGAGAGTGTTGAGGAGGATGATCGGCCAGAACATTTTCAGAGTGTTATAATGTGGCTTGTTTGGTTTGGGGATGATGACCGAAGTAGAAGCCTTGAAGTAGTCCGGCCAATGAGAGAGGCAGATACAATTTGATGCAAAGTTGATGAAGTCTTGTCTAAATTTAGAGTGAGACATCAGTGATTTTATATGAGCCCAGGAGAGATGATCTGGGCCAGGTGTGGAAGAGTTGGAACATGGTTTGAGAGTGTCCCATAGTTCCTGATGGGAGAAAGGTGTGAATTGATGAGCGGGTTGAGGTGAGAGGTGAGATATGACATTCTTGATCTCAACAGGGTGGTTAGACACTGAGTTATATGTCTGATGTAATGCATTCCATAGGGAGGGAAGATCATCACATGGCTTTCCTTGGAAGGAGATGGACTCAGTGGGAGGGAGAGAGCGTTTACCTATCCAGGACATGAGGTCCCAGGGTCTACATTTCTCGTTAGAAATTTCTTCAATTTTATTGTCAAAGAATGTTCGTTTTGCGGCATGAGTCGTTTGATGGAACTTCTTCCAATTGGCTTTAGATTTATGGTGGCAGAAGTTTTGAATGGCTTCTGAGCATGATTTATTCCACCATGGTTTGGATCGTTTGCACAATCGGATGGGGATGGCGTGATGGTTCCATTTGTCGGTGATAATGGAATGAAGGGTGTCAGCGTATGATTTGAGATCTTCAATACTGTTGAACAATGGCATGATTCTCTCTGCTGCTATAATGACATCTGTTAAGAATGCCATTTCTTCCTCAGAGTCTTTGGGGATCGAGAATTTAATAAAGGGTGCTGGAATGGGCGATGATGTATTGACCAATACTGAGAGGGGAATGTGATCAGACTTGATAGCCAGATCGTGTCGAATGGAGTGGGTGGGATTGACATCATGATCGATCAAGAATACGAGATCAATGACAGTGTTGTTTTTGTTAGGGTCATCTGGAACGTGTGTGAAAATTTGATCCGGTGGGTTGTTGGGTGTGGATAGTGTGAGACCCATGTTGTTCATACATTCAACATATTGATCGGCTTTAGCCGAGTGATGATTGGCATTTAGATCCCATTCCAGTGATCAGACATTAAAGTCCCCTCCAGCGCAAATGATGGTAGGGGGAAGGTTACATGATTCTAAATAATTGATAGAAGAGTCGTTTTCTGAGTCCGAATAAACATTAAGAAAATATAGTTTTTCAGGAATAGATACAGAAATGAGTTGAAAGTCAGGAGAATTAACATAACCAGTTTCAGCTCTGGGAGATAGGTGTCTAATAGAGTTATTAGCATATGTAAGGGTGCGCAATTTATGCGCTTTGTTGATGATGGGCATCCAATTCCCATTTATAGGGGGTCCTTCTAAGGGGTCTCCTTCAGAGTCCTTAGTGGACAGAACATTACGAACTAGACCTAGAGGTGGTTCTTGTAAGCAAAGAAGATGAAAGTTTTTAAACTCAGGAGAAGAGAGAATAGTGTCTACAGTCTGACAATTCTTTTGTACATTGTAGAACAAGATCGAAATGTTAGAAAACAAAGGGGGGGAGAGTAGGGATGTATTAGACATTAATGGCCCTTGAGTTGAAATCTTGGTGGTTCTTTTCCACTTTGATTTCTTGCAATTTCACATTGAGCCATTCTCAGTCAAAACGATGACAGAAGAATGGACACTTGTCGCTGTTGACCTTATGGTCTTTGGAATCACAGGAAAGACATTTAAAGTCTTCAATGTGGGGGCAGATAGGGATGTTAGTGGGTGTGGGGTCCCTGGGGTTCAGACCGGGTTTACCATGGCAACAGAAGCCATTATGGCAGTGATTATTGGTGTGATGTGGATCACCACAAATAGCACATCAAGGGTTACATGCTTTACACAGGTGGGTGGGGTGGCCCCATCTCCAACACCTCATGCAAAGAGGGTTAGCAGTGCGCATGGTAGTGCCGCAGAAAGTACATACACGATTTTCGATCAGAATCATGTGATTGATAAGTAATTTGGCCCGGGTGGCTGATTGCGAATCCTACAGGTTGAAGAAAAGGTTTGTGGAATCTGAGTGAGGTGAGACTCGACAGAATCTTGGTTTGCTGATGATGTGATTGAGTGTCTCACTGTATTCAGTGGCCATGATTGTGTCGAAGAAATCATCAGCCATATGAGGGGTTCTGTCAGGGCAGAAGTATGGGATGTTCATGAGTTTGATGAAAGATTTTGACATCGGGAGGGATGGTTGAACTGAGTCCCTGATGTCGGGAGATGTGAAATAGGATCTGTTTGCATCACAGATTCCTTTCTTAACAATGAGGAGTTCCTCATCCACAGCCACTTTGTTTGTGTTGAGCCAAAGTGTACGCTCAGTAATATGAGCAGATTCTACCCACAGTGAGAAACCCTTTTGGTATAGGGCATTATTGCAATTCCTGACAACAAGGTCAAGAGAGGGGAGAGAAACAGTTTTGAACATGTCATTGAAAGGGATGACAATGTTCTTGCGTGATGGGCCTTGGGTGGCCTTTGGTTTGGAGGGGGAGGTCTGGTGTTGTGGAGTGAGGGGTTTTTGAGGTTGGGCTTTGATGTCACCCAAAGATCTTAAAAAGGTGATGATGTCTATCAGAGACATCTGAGGGAATTGGTTTTGGAGAGCTGCATATTTTTGTAGCTCATCCAGGGAGAAGGAAGGTGCTGGGGAGGAGGCAGCTTTGGCATAATTTGCCCTTTGTGTGGAAGGTGACGGGGCATTGGACCTAGGTTTGGTCTTATTATTGACAGGTGGTGGTGGGAGGGAGGGTTTTTTAGGAGGGTGAGCCAGTGTGATGATTGGTTTGTGGGTCCAGCGGTTAGTAACTTTGGTCCAAGATTTTTCTTGGGTGTCTGTAGGGGGGATGGGAGGAATGGATGGTTCAGAGGGTTTGGTGGACTCCTCTGGGATATGTGGAAGTGATGTGGAAGGCGGAGCCATGTCAATGTCTTTAACTGTGGACAAAGACTCACCTAGTTTATTAGCCAATTGGATTTGATTGGCGGCGAGAATGTGATCAAGTTCTTCATCATGTGTATGAGGAATGGGAGTGGGGGAAGATGTGGGTGGGGCTTGAGGCCTCTTGTCCCATTTGTGTTGGTTCCAAGTGGTGGCTGACATCGGAGTAGGGGTAGGGGAAGGTTTGGGTGGAGAAGGAGGAGAAGAACTCTGGGACTTCCCAGTAGTGTCTTCAGGGGGACAAGAGCCCTGGGACTGCCCAGTGGCGTCTTGTGTGGGTAAGGGAGGGGGGAAGAGCAAAGACATGAAGTTCAAAAGAGAAACGTCCATACTGTTATATGGGATGTTGTGATTCAGGATTTTAGAGTTTTGTGATAGCACCAGGAGGAAATGCTGGACATGGCTGGAAAGAGAGAGGGGGATTTCTTGATATTTATTGATGATATTGTTGAGACCTGAAGTGATAAAGTCAAGAAGAATATCAGCAACTTCAATGAAGAGGCCTGATTGAGAAGATGAGTGAGTATTGACACCAAAAAGGGCATCAATTATGTCATCCTTGATGGATGACTCATCTGTTCCATGGGTTTCCACATGGGTAGCAGGTGTCATGGGTGTAAATTCTGGTAGTGTAGGGAGGGGGTCTGAGGGATGAGATTTGTCCCATGCAGTTGCATGAGTGATAGGGATGTTGAAGGAAGCAGCGTATCGTTGAGCTTCCGTAGTGATAGTGTGTGGGGATAGAGCAATTTCAGGGGAGAGGATATGGAGTTCATCTCCACTGCAGGTTTCATCTTGAATGGATGGGTGAATAGAGCAAGGTGTAGCATTGCTGGAGTCAGAGCTCTCAGAGTGGGCGACAGAGGCTGCATTGTCATCATCTTCTAAGCGTAATGCTTTGGTTTGGGTGGCAAGTCTAGTGTCTGTAGAGACTGATTGTTTAGTGCCGATTGAAGGGGTAGGAGATGGGAGTCGAGGGGGGCAATACTCTTCTTTTGACCCGTCTTTGAAAGGCTCCTGGGAAGGAGAGTGAGGTAAAGTAGGAGCAGGAGCTAGGCTTGCACTTGAGCACCTATGTCTGACAGACCTGGCAGTGGCTTTAGCAGTGGTAGCAGCTTTCTTGAAGCTTCCAAGGAGGCTGCTAGACTCTTTGGATTCAGTCATAATGAATTAGGACGAGTTTTTGTATTCCTTGTACTATGAATAACCAGGCCACAGAGGTAGAAGGTGGTGGTTACTGAGAAAGGAAGGTGCACCAATTCATCTACCCCCAGTCCAGACCACCTGTCTTGGGCCCATATCAAATCAATGATGTCACATTCTAAGTTTAGAAATGACTTCATTAACTTCACGACAAATTGCATCCACCTCTCCTACTGGCTGGACTATTTCAAAATGTCAACATTGGTAATCATCCCAAAACCAAATAAGCCACATTACAATACTGTAAGCCTATGGGGGCTTACTTAGAGCTTTGACCTTACATTCACACTGAAGTACTATAAGCCTGATGTATTGGGTGTACTATGATGTGTGGGTATAAGGTCAGCTGTCGAGACAACAGCTGACAACAGGAATTATAAGGAATATAATTTGATGGATTGAGTAATCCATCAAAGGAAATGACAAACAGAGCAATAATAAACAATCAAGAACATAATGAGTGAGTTCAAGACAACACAGCAATAGGAATCTACTGTAGCAAGGGCCTAGCCCTTACACACCCCCCATTGAGACTGTAGAGTATGGTCAAAGATTAAGGCACAAGTAGTGTGGCTACTTGTGGTGATGAGTGAGAGATGGGGACACATATAGTGCCCAGTCATTAGTAAGGGTTGAACAAGGTGATAAGTCACCTCATCGAATGTGCAGCATGGGGTCAACTTGTTCATGAAGGCAATGAGGATGAGTGTGAGCAGGATGAGGTGATTGGTGAGGACTCACTGATGAGGTCCTGAGACAAGGGGGCAGAGGTGTTGGCCTCAGCCAGAGTGGTGATGGTCAGGAGGTTGGATGCAAGGGCAGAGGCATTGGCCTTGGTCATGGTTGTGTCCAATGAGTGTTGTTTGATCATGATGGAGGTGGTGACAGAGGTGTTGGCCTCTGTCATGTGGGTGTCCATATTGAGAGCTGCTTCTTTGGGGGCCATGGGCACCGATTCAGAGAGAGTTAGTGCAAGGGGATGGGCTAGCCACAGTTGAGATGGGGGCAGCTCTAGCAGGCATTGAGAGTATTTGTGGTTTTGGAGGAGCTGGAAGAATGGCAAGGCCCCTGCTGGCAACCACCCTCAGGGAACAAAGTGCTCCCCTTTTGATTGGTGTGCATTCTTGTACTCAAAGTACAAGAACTGGTTGATGTCATCTTGGGTGGGGTGTCTCCATCCATCCCACTCAGGGATTGCCAGGGGTTCATGGTATTGGTCGAGATATTCAACCCAGCGGTTATCATGCTTGTTGTAGAGGTTGTGGTGTAGTTGATCACCATGGTATGTGTGGTTAAGCCACCACAGGCTGAAAAGATAAGAGTGGTCTACCTATGAGATGGGTATACCATTACAAATGAGAACATGAGCCACATTGTTGAGGCTCAAGTTGTGTGATGCATAAGACATCATTTCTAGGGGCTGTATTGTGTATATGGGCCCGTTTTGGGGGGTGAAGGCATGTTCTGGTGGAACATGACTATTATATGCTGTGATAAGTTCACAGTAAAGGTGTGGGGTGGCTACCAGGACTGTGAACAGCCACATGAATCATTGTGCAGCACTTTTATCATCTGGGCTCAGCACGTGGCCCAGACCATATCCAAAGATGCAACAATGGTGTACTAATTTCTGTCATTCGAAGGCAATGCCATTGAAGGCATTGTGAGTGTCAGGGTTTCCATGTATCAATAGGTATTGACCTAGAAGGTCAATATCGAACAGTCACAGTCCAGAGGGCATTGGTAGTCCTTTGCCCTTGTTTTGCTTAAGAATGTTGCAGGCACTGTGGTCTTGCATGGTGCACAGAATAGGCTCCATCCTGGTGATGTATTCTTCCTGTATCCCAGGTGGCAGGAACTTGGGGTCATAACCTTCAAGGTTTAGGATGAAGTCCATAGCATCATCATGATGCTCTGGGAGTGTCAAGGAGGTGATGTGGTGCAGTTCGTGAAGCAAGAAGTATGCCTTGCATCTGCTATGGATGTTGACGAGGTGGTTGTTCAGGAACCACCATAATTTGATTACTTGTCTTGGGGTCATAGGTAGACCCTGGCCTGCAATGTGATGGACAGTGCCCTTCTTGTTGCTGTGCACGAACTCCCTACCTTGGAGTTCAGCATTGGCAGCAAGTTGGGCGTTGGTGCCAGTGAATACAGTGTTTGCTGGCCTGTAGTAGTAGACATTGTGCGACAACATTCCACACATGAAGTTGTCACATTCATGGATGCTGGGTTTGGTGCCCCAGAGTCCCCAGAGGTCAGGGATCCTGCCTCCACAGCCAATGAGGTCCAAAATGTTGGCACAGTCATTGACATCAGATGGTGGTGCCTTAGCCTTTCCTTTCTTCTTGCAATGATTCCTGGTAGAATCATCATTGCTTGAGTATTCAAGACCTGATAATTGTTCATCTGGGTCATCTGGGCTGTACCAGGTGAACTCATGGTGAAGGCAAATGTTAGGTTCTGGCAGTAGGTTTCCTGGTGGGCGTACCAGGATCAGTTGGCCAAAGGAGAGCCCCTCAAATAGGGACTCTGATGGAATGATTCCACTTGGGGTCAGGTCTGTTGACCTTGAGGACAGTGTTTGAGAAGGTTCTGTCATGGGGACATCAATGTCTCTGGACAGTACCTCCTCAATGTATGGCAGGGTGACATTGGCTGGTGGTGGGGGTGGCCGACATGATGAGGACACTATTGGTGGTGGTGATGGCTGATGGCGTTGGCAAGGTAAGGATTTTACCTCGCTGCCAGTATGGGACGTTGATGTGGTGGGGTTCTGTGGGGTGCTAGGCACCCCTCATTGGGATGACAACATCAATTGAGATGTCACACATCGTTTCACTGCTGTTCCTCCTCATGGTCTGGCCTTTCATTAAGTTGTTGCTGCAGGTTGGAAAC
>JAEUWS010000311.1:0-23480 GCA_018524945.1 Podaxis sp. C-F-92630
AGGGAGAACGGGGACGCTTAGCTGCACAGGATTAAATAGTAAGGGCGTCAGCAGGCGACAAACGACAAGGTGCAGGTGGAGTTCACCAGTAGGCCTAAGCACGACAACATGGACATGATCCATTCGAGGATCGGGAAAGACCTTTGAGATCTTGTCAAGAGGCGAGGAGAGTACTTGTGAGTTGACAATGCTGAGGGGATCTCGCGCTTTGTCCAGCTCGTGCAGGGGAAGTGAAACCTCGACGAGTTGTATGTCCTTCGTGCTGATATTCGCAAAGGTGGACATGTTTTCGGCCCGGACCAACTGCTTGAGGATGCTGACAGGCTCGTCTGTCGATATTTTGATTGAGAAAATCTTGTCGTCCCCATCGCCAGAAATGAGGCAATTGAGTATGGTCACAGACATAGTGGAGTGGAGAGAAGTGGACAACTATTCTTTCTGAAACCGTTCGCATTCAACGAAAGACGCGGCGGAGTTTTAAAACTCACGTGCCCCAACGGTCATCAGGCTTCAGCAGTTCAAGTGATTAGGAACTATCCTGGACAGAATCGGTTCCGGAGGACAGCGTAGAGGCGGGCAACGAGACCTTGGCAGGGATAGTCGAGCGAGTTACTTTGGTCCCAGCAGATACTACCTCACCTTCCGTAGTAACATCCAGGCGAGCAACCGATCGAAACCACCCACCACGACGTCGCATCACCAGTTTGCATCGATGGAGCAGGAAGACCCTGAAGGTCATCCAGGGTGGGAAGCAATCGTTTGTCAACGTCAACGTCAACGTTAGGCCTCCAGACACGGCCTCTCATGTACAAATCAACGAAGTCCCGGTCGGCTGCCCTGGCGCTGTATGTCTTGTACATGCAGAGCTTGTTATCACCTGAGGCGCCTCTGCCTCGTCTCAAGGCTGTCAGGCTTTGAAGACCAATGTCAGTACGTGATAACAGAGTGGTAAGAGACGGACCGGTCTTGATATACTCCAGGCCATCGTCCTTCTACAACTACCCACCATCCATTGTCAGGCTGCGGAGCGTCTTCAGGAAAGATATACGGAGATACTATGACATTGTCTGTGAGCGAGGTCATACTGCCATCATCAGGTCTTACCTGGAGTCCCTGAACGTGAGGGAGAAACCGGTAAAGAGGGAGCTGCGTCAAGATCACCCTCGGGAGGTGGGAGGTAAATGTGAACGTCGTCAGCGGTTACTCAATAGCAGGCAGATATCAGTTTCATAACGGTCCTTCACTTATCATGACAACTTACTTTCATTCGAGGCATCTGCTGTTGCACTGACCTCCGTAGCATTCAAGTTGACCTCCATAGCATTCAAGTTGACCTCTGTAGCGTTCAGGTTAGCATTCAAGTTATCAGCCATTGTACAGGGCTTTGTAGCTGGGTGTGAGCAAGGGAGGATGCGGATGATATGGAAAGGTGTAAGACTTAAGGCCGTTTCAAGACCCCGACGACAGTCCCTAGCGACTGGTATCTGAATCGCGGCTATCGGGCGACGGCGAATGCATCCACGAGGACAAATGCAGCCAGGAGGCTACTCTAAACATGCTTCTGGAAAAGAACCAAGGCAGATCCATCGCAGATCCATCGCAGATGTCTGCTATAAATAGAAGTGTATCACGGATCATGGGCACAGGGGAAACTTTGGGGTGAAAGGAAGCGCCTGGTCAAGTGTATCATCATGGATATGTCTCGGTAATGGGAGTTCCAAGCTAGATATAGAACAATACTAAGTTAAGAATGAAATGGCATATTTATTGTAGACGAAGGCTAGTGAGCCAGAAAAGGGCTCAGAGACGCGAAATGCTCCCGCGGGCAGAAGTCAATGGCTGGGAAGATAGAAGACAAATGATGATCGTCGTCTCAGACTACAAGAAAACGTGCAACCAACGGACATAAGTAGTGGGTTGGTTATTCACAATGCTTCGCAGGCCGGACAGGCTGACGTGTGACGCAAGCCTGGCGGATAAAACTTAACTTGTTGGATAAAGTTTAATCAACTACGGAAAGCCTAGAGAATGGTAGCCCACCCAGTTAATGTCTAACAAACGACAACAATGGATGACCACAGAAGACCCCCCAATTCATGAGGACGAGAGCTCCTCGTCCTCGATAACCTACGTCGTCCGGGACGATGGTTCTTGTTCTAACCGACACCATCTTCTCGCCAACAACTGACTGCCTCCAGGATAACCAACGCCTTCTAGGCCAATGTCTCTAGTCCTGTATAATGAACCATCATCTTCCTGGACGACGGTTCCTGAGCGAAGTCTTTTCTTCCATGTCCCACCAAAGACGACGAAGAGGATGTGTCAGGAGGTCCTCGGGCGAGGGCTTGCGGAGGATGTAGGCGAAGTGCTCATTTCCATCAAAATACCACTGGGACCATTGCCCCCAATCTTCCACTCCCCAGCGACCGTCGGCACACATCGAAATAACCTGGTGACCAAGGTTGACTTGTGGTAGATAATCCGCGTTCTGTGCGCTGACGACGAGCTTCTCTTGCGTTGGGGAGCCGTTGGACAATGGGTCCCTGTTGTTGGCTGATATATACGTCGCGTTGATCTGACCGATCAACCTCGCATCCGTGGCCTGGAGTTGGCCTGGAAAAATGAGATGAATTGGACAAGGATAAAGCACAGCGGGTAGCTTACCATCTCCAGGTCGGCTAAAAGGGCGGAAAATAATATTTCCAAAATCGCGGGGTATGGATGACATGTAGCCTACAGCTATGTATATTCATTAACGCCCGTTCCAATGACGAAACAGAATGAGAGAGACGCTGGGTCTTCTCCCAAGGAAGGATGTAATATCACTTCCAGAGAGGGCAATCATAAGATCAGCGCATGGGCTGTGAAGTTGATACACCTACTTCAAGCGTTTGACAGATTCTTAGATTAGAGGCGATGCGGAAAGATCAGCAGTAGCTAAGTAACAATGTCCGCGTAAGATGCAAGTCCAACTGGTCAAAGCGCTGCAGCCAAACACGGACCCACAGTTGCATAGAGGCCGCAGCCAAATATTCGACAACAAGGGGGTCTCCCAGAGAATACATTGCTTACTGTTCTGAGTGCATGCGTCTGCGTCGTCAAATTTGTCGTCGGCGATCTACTTCCTGTGAGACTTGTCGTCGACGGATACAGTTAGACTTATCATGTCGTCGCAGACGAACACACAACGTTGTAAGTTCATTCTTGTGGTCAATTGACGGGCCTTTGCGTATTGATCTGTTCCTTTCTTCGAACACTCGTTCAGTGCTCATCGATCTTGGAAAGCACCTCAGAGTCAAAACACCAGCACTGTTGACTGTCGTTTGAGTGATGCGCAAAAACTATGGGTGATGGTGAGTTTCGATTATTGTCTGGTTCAGAGCTTTTATAACAATATCTCCCAACATATACCCGCAGATTGTTCATGCTCGATCACTTGTCGTTGTCAGCGACTCGTCTTCCGCCTCCTCTCCATCCCTCCCTCTTGCTGCGATCCGCCCTGCCGGACATCCTGCTTGTTAGACTTTCCGTCAACGAGCTACGCTGCTGTTCTTTAGACTTTCCGTCAATGAACTACACTGCTGCTCTTTAGACTTTCCGTCAATGAACTACACTGCTGCTCTTTAGACTTTCTGTCAATGAACTACGCTGCCACTTGTCAGACTTTTGTCGGCGGGCTACGTTGTCGCTTGTTCAAACCTTTAGGACGACGGGCTACTTCTGCTCGCTCAGCCTTCGTTGACGAAGTATGTCGTTAGCTGCCAAGATTCCGTCAGGTGGATGGGCAACACAGACTACAGTCACGACGACTTCGGAGGCAAGCCGATGGATTAATTGGGAGCATCGTAGAAGCATGTCACAGCCTTAGCACCTCTGTAGGTCCGTTACATCTCTCTTTGACACGAATTTGGCCTAATCTCTTTCAAATCCTTAATCGCATGCGATGGCATTCGTCATGTCGTTCCCCCCCCCAAATATGCTCGCGTCTTTCCCCATTTCCACGTTGCACCCAAATCTCGATGGGTATTCGTCGACGACGCTATCGGGGTAATCGTACGAGCTGTCGTCTATCACCCAGGATTTGGCGTCGACGAGTGGTGCTGCCATTTGCCCATCCATGGGGACCACGCAACCTCTCTATTACCCTCCAAACCCTCCAAAGGTGCGCTCTATTTCTCTTCGATGCAAACCCTGCCTCTAACTACATACCAGTAGGATACACTCATTTATCATAGCAATACGTGGAACATTCGTTGTAGACAACGGCCACTAGGTACGGGCATATGAATGACAGAAGCTAAGAGGAACTACTACGCAATCAGAGAGGATGGGTACGAAGGTGATTGCAACTCGTACAAGAGAGTTCTCTGCGGAACACGATGCGTTCGACAGGCTTGGGGCGGTTTGCAGGGTTCATAATGTTCGGAGTATGTTCGTCTAGCCCACCGCGAAAAGTTGTGCATCTAAGATAACCTCGTCATTCTTATGTTTCAGAAATGGTATCGGTGCACTCGAACGTGGCGCGACACGTTGCAACGGAATTGCCTATAAATGGACCCCGATGTTCTTCGAGAAGCATCTCTCGAGGCTCAAGGTTTCCTGGGGCACTCCATGTCACCCAAGAATCAAGCTAAAATCGAAGTCAGTTGTAAGCTCTATTCCGCAGTTCTTTTGAACCTCACACTCCTCCCACATTGTCTGCGTCAATCCTCGCTCATCCCCCCTCCCCCCCTCCAAATTTCAAAGCCCAGTTGCAATGGCCGATGGTAGTAAGTCCTCACAAACTTGAGACACGTATAACCTGATTCTACGCACAATCAAGACAGCAGTGACAGCGGCAGTGATATCGAGGTCCACCTTCCCTCCTACAGGCTCGTCCCTGCTGGTATCATCACCCCGCCCACTCCCCCCTCACGTCCTGATACGCCAGGTATGAATTAATGAAATGGTTTCTTTTCTTACTCATGCTTTCATAGATTCTTTAGATGTTCCTTATGGTGCCCACACGATTGCTTCCCATGCTACCCAAGGCCTCATCGTGACCAATCCTCTCCCCATAGCACCTGTAGAACAACCTCAACCTCAACCTCAACCTCAACCTCAAAATGTGAACAGGGTTGGACGTGCCTCCCCGTGGTGGGTGGTCATTCAAGGGCGAAAGCCAGGAGTATATCAGGATTGGTGCGTACCTTATTGCTCTAGTACCGCCGTCCGTTCAAGTCAATTGTCCAAGCCTGACAGCCGTAAGGCGAGGGACATGTACCCAACACAAGCTGACCATGTACAAGAAAGAGAACGGCTTGGCCGCTGATGCACGATTCGTTGATTTCTATATGAGAGGGCTGGTAGTGGCCTGCGAAGAGAACACCGCTCCTATCCCCGACATGCTAATGCACCTTACCGCCCCCCCGATGCTATTTGACGATGATACGGCCTGGTGGGTGGTCAGTGTGGGCTGCTCACCTGGTTGCTACTACGGAAGGTGCGCAATGCTCACATAAACGCAACAAACGGATGTCCCTGACAGCGATGTTCAGAACTACGGCGGAGAGGGCAGCCGGATCCCGAATGGAACACTTCATCCAGAGAGCCACATCCGAATATGCTGCCTACCAGATATTTGTGGCAGAATACATGGGCGGTGCCATCCGAGTAACTTCCCCTTGGGAACCATAGGTCGTGTTATGTGGTGTTTTTACTTTTTTGCTTTGTTTTATACTTTATGCCAAATAACATGTCTCGCTACTAGTAACTAGTGGTTCTATGATATGAGTCGCAGCCCAGATTGTCGGTCATGGCAATCATGCAGGACGATAGCCGGAGCCAGTTAGCCGGAGCCAGTTGTACAGGGGAGAGTCTATCGTTCAGGATGACACTGACTGTATAGGATGAGAGTTACCGTTATGGGCGACGCTGGTTGGTTATAGGATGAGAGGCACCGCCATTGACTACACAGGCTGTGTGAAAAGCATCGTCCAGGATGTTACTGGCTTGTTGTACCAGGCGAGAAACATTGACCAGGACGACGTTGGTCCATGATTCCCGGATGGAATCTGTTGTGTAGAAGAAGTGTACCAGGATGAAACTGGCTTGTTATAAAAGGTGAGAAGCATCGTCTAGGACGACATCGGTCGGTTGGTCGTTTGATTGATTGATGAACAATACAGGGGGAGGTCATTGTCCTGGACGGGATCTATTGTGTAGAGGCAGCATCGTCCAGGACGATGTTAGTTTATGATACAGGAGAAGTCCTAGATGGAATCTCTCGTGCCGAAGAGCTCGTCCAAGATGAAACTGGCTTGCTGTAGAAGGCGAGAAACATCATCTGAGGCGACGTTGGTTTATTGTACAGGGGAAAGGACGTAATAATGGACAGAATCTACTGCGCAGATGAAGCATCGTCTAGGACGGCGTTGGTTTATGATACAGGGGAAAGGACGTTATACTGGCGGAATCTATTGTGCAGAAGAAGCATCGTCCAGGACGACGTTAGTCTATGATACAAGTGAAGTCCTGGACGGAATCTGTTGTTTAGAAGAAGCTCGTCAAAGACGACGCTGGCTCATTGTACAAGGTGAGAAACCATCATCCAGGATGATCTTGGTTTATGATGCAGGGGGAGTCCCAGACGGAATCTCTTGTGCAGAAGAACGATCATCCAGAACGACGCTGGTTTATGGTACTGGGGGAGAGATGTTATTATCCTGGATGGACTTTGTCATAGAAGAACCATCATCCAGAACTACGCTAGTTCATCCTGTAGAGCAAGAACCATTGTCCAGGACAACGCTGGGCTGTATGAGACGAGAACCATCATCAAGGACAACACTGGGTTGTGTAAGACGAGAATCATCGTCCAGGACAACGCTGGGTTGTGTAAGACGAGAACCACCGTCCAGGACAACGCTGAGTTGTGTAAGACGAGAACCATCGTCTAGGATGATGCTGGCTTATCCTGTAGAGCGAGAACTGTTTCCCGGGACGATGCTGAGTCATGTAAGATGAGAACCATCGTCCAGGACGATGCTGGCTTGTCCTGTAGAGCGAGAACTGTCGCCCGGGACAAAGCTGAGTCATGTAAGACGAGAATCATCGTCCAGGACGATGCTGGTTTATTGTACAGGACTAGAAGCACTGACCTTGAAGGAGTCGCTATCCTGAAGGAGTCGCTATCCTGAAGGCAGTCGGTTCGGTTATCTGGAGGATACTAGGGTGTTTGAGTAGGGTGTTTAAAATTATAGGGTGTAGGGTGCATAGTACAGGATGGGTGCAGGGTACATAGTATAAGGTGCAGGGTACAAGAGAGTGCAGGGTGCAGTGTACAGGACATAGAGTGTGGGATGCATGGTACAGGAGACAGGAGACAAGTGGAGAAGGTCTAGACCTTGACTTCTTCCTAATTTTGTTTATGAAAATTTTGGTACAGCTGTTTATCTACTTACATGGGTACCTGTAGGACAGCATGACATATCACAAGTTTATGACTCTGTTTTGTCCAAGAAGAACTTGCTATACTCATATAGTCATTTATATGTACTCTTGATGCCAGATGTAGCTGTTTATCAAGTGTACATGTACTGTGAGCATAACTCAGTGCTTCTTACATGTCTACAAGATGGACAAGTTGTTTTGTCCTGCACACAAGGCCTCTCGTTCATTGAGAGTCCTTGTGTGTGGGACAAAACAACTTGTCCATCTTGTAGACACGTAAGAAGCACTGAGTTATGCTCACAGCACATGTACACTTGATAAACAGCTACATCTGCTCTCATGGAAGAACGTCCATAAGGTTGATGAGGAGGGCTATTTTTGCAGAGGTCGGTTGCGTCCTTGCTTTGATCCCTTTGGTTTCATACCTTTGATTCAGAGATGTAGTAGCTATGGATCTGTCATTCATGGGGACAAGACAGTTACAATGCACATAGCAAGAAAAATGACCATGGCAAACAGGCGAAATGGTACCAGCATCAAAGAACTTGGGAGGGAAGCCATGGAGCGTTCAAGAACTCATATTGACAATGATAAATACAGACAAGAGTTGATGACATTCAAGACCTTTTTTTCGGTTGACGGACACCCTTCAATGCTGATTTGGGTGGCACACCAACATTACTCAAGAGTCCAGGTTGGCGACTGGGTGTTCCAGATGGCATGGTGCGGGGAGCAAATGAGTTTGGCTTTGCTAATGGTTGAGGCGGGTTTGACATTTCCACTGGGAGCTGTATGCCAGCACTTTCGGACAACGAAGACTTGTAGGAGGATGGCTGTGGCTTTACTGATAAACAGTCTGCAGTCGAAGTTCCTGTTGACCATAGTAGGCAACGAAGTTAGGCTAGATAGGATGGCTTACCCTGTTGTGGATGGGTGGTTAAGAACTGGCGAGTCAGTTGTGGTTTCTTCTTCGACGAAGGGTTGTTCAAGAGTGTGAGGGAAGCAGCTGCATCAAAGCATGACTTAGGATTCATAAATACCACCCATGGTGAGTGACTCACCTGCTTGCGATTCACAAGCGCCTTCCGGGTTCTCGTGCCTGGGTGGTCCACCCGATATATTAGCACGAGTTTTTGCACTAATAGTGCCTTGTCGAGCGCGTTTCTTGGGGGGGGCACCATCGGTTGATCTGGAAATTGTACTCGGGTTGAGAGTGAGCACTTTGGGTGGATTACCAGCTGTTACGCATTATCAGGATAGTTCTACAGATCTTTACTGACTTACATATTGAATCGACATCGTCTTCGACGAGGGACATATCTGTGGGGGCAGGCGTCGAGGTTGTAGAGGTTGCGGTGTCCTCAATGCTTGCCATTTTGTGAATGGATCCCATGTCATCCTCGACGAAGGGCAATGCTTCATCTGTGAGATGTTTGTTCATTAGGTTGAAGTTTCTAAGGTAACAGCTGCAACTTACGTTGATCGGATATGGTTTCAGACCCTTCGTCCAACACCATTTCGTGCTCAGAGGTCGAGTCTGCGGAGATGCATCAGAGGCTGTCTGGGTCAGTGGTAACTAGGTTCACCATCACATGTTGAGTGCGCTGACAAAACTGAAACACCCGCATCACTAGAAGTATCTTCATCTGTTCTTTGGGTCGAGGCATCAGCTTCACAGGGCAATACTGGGTCCTCGTCGTCAACGACGATTGGTCGGCGCTTGTGTTTTCCTTTCTTTGACTTTGATTCTCCACCGTTGTTACTTGCGTCATCTCTGGCGTTGGCGGCTTCCTTGTCATCCTCAATATCAGGGATACACCCCTGCAGTAACATGCGTAACTCTATATGAAAGACTGTAAGATTTCGGTGAGGCATAGCTTTGAAACGTACTAACCTTCCCCAAGTTCCTTATTGACAAACGCATCAAACATATCACGCTTTCCGCGTGCCACGCCATTCATCAGGAGATCAGCTGAGTCGCTTGCGAGTAGGTGAATCACTTTGACGGTTTTTTCCTGGGGTTGACGGTGGGCTCGGCCTCTAATTTGGCGTTCATCTTGAGCAGACCATGGTTGATCCTCGAGTTACGCTGTCAATATAACATAGAGTTAATAAGTTGTAGACACTTACAAAGAATATAACGATGTCAGCGATAGAGAGATTGAGGCCAGCAGAGCCGACGCTCGAGAAGATAAGAACCCTAGCAGGGTTCTTATCGTTGTACAAGTCCTTGATACGTTTGTCTCTTTGGTCGAACGAGATCTTCCCATTTATTGCTAGGCTTGAGACACCATAGAGTTCGAGAACCTAGTAGACGTTAATGGCAGATTGGTCGAGGTAAAAAAAAACATACGTTTTGGAGAAGAGGAGCCATCGACGAGAACTCAGAGTATATGATGATGCGGCGCATCCTCTTATTCCCCTTCCCGGCTGTGGCAGGAGTCTCAGGGAAGACTGGTTCTCCTTCTACAAATGTAACATCCTCGATCTCATCGTGCTTGAGGTAATGTGCACAAATTCTGGCACAGACATCCATCTTGGTACTTTTCACGGGTGCCCATTCCTCAAGCGACTTGAATGATGGCCATGGATCGGCGGGGTCTTCCTTGGCGTAACCGACCGCTGTACGATACTCAAGGTAGAACTTCTATTAAAGCCAGTTAGCATTCTCCATTTCGCTTTCAGTTGCGGATAGCTCACCTTCGTTTGAATCCTCGAGCTACTGGATGACAAGACACTATAATCACAGTGAGACATCATAAGCTATGGAAATGGTTCATCCTTACGCCGCTTTGGCTGCTTCAGCTCGCTCATGCATGATTGATGTCTCTCTCTCTGTGAGATTCACAACGCCAATGATCTCTATGTATGGGGGCAAAGCAAGAAGGACCTCTCCCTTCCAGTTAACGCTGGCGGTTGTTCTGCGTATGAAATGACCGCGACAGTGTCCTTGGAGACGCTGAACGATCTGGAGCTGCTCTGCAAGTGCTGCTTCACCATCATCATCAAGCTTCTTTGCTTTGCGGAGCCTGGCGGCATCGGCTTTCTCTTCGATAAACGAGGCTTCGTCGAAGAAGTGCGGGATGCCAACCAGTCGAGCAAGAGACGCAATATCCTAAAAGAAGTGTAATGAGAGAGACCCAACCGAGCAATCCAAATATCCTCACCTTTGGAGCGGTATGAAGCGGAGTGGCCGTCATAATCACCCTTATCCTTGCTTGTTGCAAGAGACGTAAGGTGGCGAGATGTTTATTCCCTGGATTTCGCATATGGTGTGCTTCGTCGACGACGACAGTTAGGAAGGAGTGACTGAAAATTGAGTTGGCAGGTGATCCTTTCGCATCAGGGATCTCCCAGGGACGAGCATTTTTGCATTTCGGCTTTCGATGCATACTCTTGAAATCATTAAAAAGGGTCTATGTGTCAAAGTGTTAATGAGTTTACCAGATAGAAGAAAGAACGTACAGAGTGGCTAACGACAATGATGCAGTTGTGGGCTTCATGCTTCGAGAGATGTAAAGGGCCAGATGGGCCCCAAAAAAAGTTGCTGTCCGTTTGGCTATCATAGACGAGAATGTCGACACTCTTTGGGCGGAATAGAATCCTGAGTTCGCTAACCCATTGCGCAACAAGGGTGCCCGGACAAAGTATTAAGTGTGGTAGAGAAGGGACTCTGTTGCTGCCAGCTAGGAATGGCCGCTCCGCTGGAGTGAGACATCAGCAAATGGGAAGGCAAGGTATTCATGGAAACCTCACTCACCAAGTACTCGAGGAAGATTTCGGTTGGCACTTTGCGCCAAGATCACTTGGTTGAGAAACCCAAGCAACGTAATTGCTTGCGCTGTCTTGCCGAGTCCCACTTCGTCACCAATGAGTACGCCAGTTGTGTGAGTTGCATCCTTCTCTTTCGTGAATAAGCTGCACAACATCGAATGCACACCTGCGAGTTGATGCCAGTGCAGCTTCATTTTGTCAAGTTCGGGAGGGAGGGGGTCTGCCGTGAATAGTTCGTGATCATCCCACGGTGAAATACCCGACATATGACGAAGGGTGTTGAACTGTAAAGGAAGGCCCAATGGAAAACCAAACTGGATAGCCAGTGCCGCGATGCTCATCCGCGCCTCTACTTCCATCCCAAAATCACCATTGTCGTTTAACTGTTTGTTCTCGGGTATAGTATCCAGGATAGGCGGTTCGTCCTCGTCCTCGAGATTTGTTTCGAAGTACTCGGCATAGACGTTCAAAAGGTCGCTGACGTCTTCCTCTGTTGCCAAGTTCTTGAGTGCCTTGGCTGATACTTTACAGATGCCTTTGATAACGATCAACTGGCAATCAGAAAATATATTTCAAGTCGAACTCGTTACACACCTTTGGACTCAACACGTCTGGTCCTTGTGATTTTGGCTCCCAGACCTTCCATGATCGTGTCAAGCTCAGCCAGCATTTCTTCAGCCTTCCGGACGTTATCAGCAGTACTGAACAGTTCTGCACACTCTTTCCATTTAGCAACAGCGCGAATGGCGTGATTCACTTTCGTCTTTGTCAACTTATCTCCTTCAAGCTCTATCACGCAGTGAACATCATTGACAGACAGCTGAAAACCTGCTTGGCGCACCTTTGAATGCAGCGATTGCAGTCGCTTCTATCTCATTCTGGTGACTCCTCAACCCAGCTACCTGAACGCGAATGGTATTCCACGACCTTTGGGCAAAGATTTGAAGACATCTACGCAAGTCGGTCCTGAGAACCTCAACTCCGCCTGGGAAAGCCTCTTCACCGAAGAGTTTCATCCCAAGAGTGTCGAGAATCTTGGGTATGTAGAAATCTGCGTTAGGCCACGAAGCGTTGATATCATTCTCTTGAATTAAGATCATCATAGGATGGACATCCCACTCCCTCAACTCTTCCACGACGAGGTTATGAATACCCCACTTGTTCCAGTTCCTCGCCACGAAAGCATTCCAAGTCTCGCGGCCTGGGTGAGACGAATTGCCCTTGGAACGTGTCGCAAATTGGATCTTCTTCGTCTCGGAAGTGATTTAATTATATGCTTGAAAGTACGACTGGACATCGATGGCATTGCTCCGAGTCCAGCCGGGGGGAAGATGCTTATCGTCACTGGGAAAGAGGCCGTTTCGAATTCCGGTACGTTCATGCCATGTTGGCCATTTCCAAGGAGCCCCGTCGAATGAGAAGAGTTTGATTAGAGCACTAGCAACGGTGTGACTGGGCATTGTAAGTGGGAGCGAAGGATGAAAAACTGTCGAGGAAATGAGGAATAGCGTATTTATGGAATGTTTGAATTAGACAGGCAGATAGACGATTGTCTATTCACAATTCGGTTGCAATTCAGTTATCATATCAATTCGCACAGAAAGCATGAAATATAAACCTGATAGAAGAAAGAGCTCTAAATGAAGTGTTCTTGACAACAACAACAACAGCCGGTGGCGACATCCAATCACATCTGGTGAATCTGGGGTGAGTTTTCATGTATGTGTGCATCGAGATAGTACATTACAGTGTGGAAGCTGACGGAATCAAGGCACAATCGAAAGTCCAATCGTCAGGATGTAATCGAGATTTGTGCGGAATTCCACATTAGAATCTTCCCAGAGGAGTAGCTTGTCAACAATAAATCTGTTGTGGGTAATAACTCATCAACAAGAAGTTAACGAGATTTGGAACACAGTTGGAAGCCGTACCATAAAGGGCGGGTATCATGACGGCAGAGATGGAAACAAAACTCCTGCAGAACACCTCCTGGATTCTCCGTGGAAGAGCACCTTGTTGACAATGAGTCTAACTGAAATGCATATTTTTGTCGACAAGAAGTCTGAACGAAAATCAAGGAGCCCTGCCAACGAGAAGTCTAACCAGGGCTAGGTACACCAGGGGCGAGAGAGGCAATATGTTGTCGTCGAGGAGGAAACGCAGTCGATAGTCATATCATAAGGGGCGAGTATCATGATAGTGGAGATGGAGACAAAACTCTTGCAGAATGCCTCCCGAATTCTTCATAGAAGAGCATCCTATTGACAGTAAGTCTAACTGGAATACATATTCCGTCGACAAGAAGTCTGAAATAGAGTCAAGGGGCCTTGCTGACGAGAAGTCTAACAAGGACTAGGCATACCAGGTGTGAGAGGCATTACATCGCGGTCATCGGAGAAACCGGCCGCGGCTATTGGGTTATTGGGTTGTATTTGGCAACAGCATCTGTGCTTGGCTACACCTTGTTTGCATTTGACTGTACCTCGGATGATCGTTCCTACTACTTCTTTCCTGAACCAGGTTCATACCCCACCAGACTTTCCGTCGATGTTCCGCCATGTGAATCATTGTCTACCACCTCTCTTTCCCATATCCTACGCGTCATTAGACATCTCGTCGATGGAGTAATCAACCGCCCTCTAGATACTGTTATCAGTTTGCACCGTCTTTCATTAGACTTATTGTCGATGAGGTACTGTATCCCTTGAATTACATTTGGTTCCGTTCAACCAAACTACTGCCTTTCGTCTTTGAAGAATCATCAATGATAATTCGCCCCCCCCTCCCCTGGTCCCAGCAAGGGATTGAATGCCGGTCGCTAATTGGACTTGCTCTGAGGATCCACCTCAATCGGTCACGTTCCTATGGGACCAGACTTATCATCGGTATGACACTATTTCCTGTTACTTAGTTGTCTTCGCCAAGGACAAGTCCCACCATCTGAACAAGGTTATCGGTCTTCCCACAGGCTACATACTCTTTCTTGCTACATGTGCAGGGTCCTAGGTCCAACCTCCTCGGATTCACTCAAGGACATTGGAATGAAGCATGTCCAACACCCACGGATGCGCTACGATCTTATTTCGTCCGTGTTTCATCTTTTATCCGATCGCCTCATTTGAATATCTTCAATTAAGTACCAGAATCCCACTTCACGAATACACAGTTGTTGCTATGCAATCGCCTCTACCTTATCTTCTGTATCCGAATTTCCGAGTCGGTAAGTATTATCTATCTCCCAGCAGGACTCTTCGACTAATCCTCATTCCGCAAAAGTCGGGCCGTTCTTGACTGCACAGACATACCTACTGTGTATCTTGCCATGTAGACCGTCACTCCTTTCTATATATTGACTCGTTCTTGAAGCTCGTACGTGAAGTATCCTAGTCCTCGGGCTGCCATGGCTGCCTTATACAATACCTTACCACCTATTTCTCATACCCTCCGTCAATTTACTGTGCGTGCTAACAGACTCTACGAGGATGAGGACTACAGTGGTTTCATTCGATGTGTCCTTACTGGGGAGTACGACGACAGCAACGGGAACAAGAGACAAGTTTTCATAGATCCAATTCGGAATTCCGTCGACGAAGACCATCCCCTTAGAATTTCTCGCGACTATGACTCTGCAATCGGCATCTCGGAGGAGATTCTGGTCGATGGCCCTATTTCTGTCTATGCCGTCCCCCATCCTACCTTTGCCCTCACCTCTTCTATTCATATGACGCATACTGTCATATATGAAGGTGTATGTCTGTGGTGTTTATCATATATGATTAGTAACTTACTTATATCATTTCCTTTAGCAAGCGAGACAGGTCGAATTCCACCATATACCGAACTTCGAGTTTGGATACTTTGGCGCAAGGCATCACTTGAACATCTTCTTTCCCAAACTTTGGAACCCCGAGCGTTCCAACTCCCCCCTGCCCCATCAGCTGACCGAAGACCAGCGCGCCTTCTGGTATGAAAATGGCCTCCGCCCTGCAATCCTACACTTGTTGGGGCATGCAACCGCCTCGGAATGGCCAGCTACATATGCTACAGAAAAGGTTCGAGCGGAAAAGAGCAGGGGAGGGTATGCCTGGTCTACGAAAATTATCCGGGCGGACGTCGTCGGCGAGCTTTTGGACCGGGTCCGATTTGAGTTGGAGACCTCTCCCCACCTCGACGAAGGTGATGAAAACATTTCTTGGGCCAAAAACTTCTTCGTCATGCACACGATACGAGGCGTAAAGCACGCCACTATGCACCAAGCTGATCCTCTATCAGCAAGGCATTATCTTGCAGAATTCTTCCGCGACGCTCAACTCGTGGATAACGCCCCCCAACTTGGAGATTGGTACATTGACATGGGCATCCAAATCATCAGCGACAAGCACGAGTGCCTACAGTGGATTACGGCGACACATCACCTTGTTGCGCAACAAGCATTGCATATTTCTGATCTACACGTGGAAAGAATAACCCAAATCAACTCTAGCAAGTATTCCAGGGACCTAGCTAGCCACTTGACTTCCATCAGTGGCTTTCGCATTGTCCCCGGCGCTCGAGCAGAAGGGGAGTTTCAGGCAAAGTATTTGCAGGCGTACACCACCGATAAATCTGTTGTGTACAACACTGATGGTTCCCACCACGCGAAGTTCCTCACTACCAGGGAAGCATTAGGTCCCATTCAGCCGACCAAAACCATCGATGGCATTCATGATATCTACGATAAGGCCCGAGATGCGAACGCTTCCAGTGCACGCCTTGAAGCTCGGGTTCCTTATCAATTCGCCACACTTGCTCTCCTAGAATTCGACCCTGCCGTTATTCGTAGTTGCCTATGTTCATTCACTCGCGAAGAATGGTGGTAAGTCACAGTAAAAGTTGTTTTGTTTTGATCTGACGTTGCCTCTTCTAGGAACTTCCGCATCATCCGGATAATGGCCATCAGTCAAACACTCTCTCTTCAGGAAGGTGGAGATTCTGTGAATCGATTCACCCCTGAAGCCCTTCTTCTGACGGCTGCGTGTGTGTGGCTGCTCAATGGCTTACACGCTCGTCCCGAGGATGGTCCTGCATCCAGGAACCTCATGGAGGCCATTCTTCCTATCACAGAAGCAGACGATGCAAATCTTGATGTTCTCGCCTACAATGTACGTGTTTGCCCTGCCTGGCAGCATGAAGATGAAGAATCAGCCGATGAAGATGACCCACCACCTCCCCGCCGAGCTCCTTACAATCCATATGGCTGCATCTTCTTCCGGCGACTTGTGCTTGGTGACGTTCCCCGTGCACGATTTGGTGGCCGTGTCCTCAGCGAGCCGTCATTCAAATTTTGGTTTGACGGAATGAGTATCGCGGCACTCAAAGCAAAGTACCAGAAATCAGGCATAGTCGACAGGAATGTCATTGCAGCCACGCGTTTTACAACAGCAAAACGAAAACTGCCGATCTATGTCAACTTGACTAATGCGCCAGAGCCAAACTTATTCAGTCTTGCTGCTCAAGGTCACACTCTCGTCGTTGCCGTTGATGACGACGCCTCCGATGTAGAGGACCGAGAATCTCCACCCCCCGAGTATGGACCTCAAGATATTGACGCCACACTCTCGACACTATGGCGTCAATTCGTCTCCGACCTCACTTCAAAATCACCCAATCAGCGCGGCATGACCAACCCTTCTTATCTCAAACTCAACGATGTTCAGCGACAGTCAGGTAAAGAAGATCCATACATGCATCTCTGGCTCTCGGAGATCTTCACTGCTGTCTATTACAAAAATGCATCAAGTACCGAATGGAAAACGAGCTTCAAATGGCTCTTCCCTCCTCTTGGTCACAAGATATCCAGCGCCGTCCAGAACTATAAGCAGTCGCCATACTATCAACAATGGATGATGATCCTGGAAAGGAACCGAGACAATAACGAACTCATTGAAGATATCCGGAAGGAATTGTGGAAACGGCTTAGGAAATGGAGCTGGATGCCGAATGCTCAGGTGGATAAGATGTGGCCGACGTCAGCGAAAAAATCATCCAGCAACACTTATACTCGTTGGCCAGAAGCTCCCGGTCGCCCACCTGCACCCCACATCCTCCTCAAGCAGTATTCTCGGCCCTTCTTTGCAGCCCTAGAGGCCGACATGGTAGTGGACAACTAGATCTTAGCGTAGATGGTGTGGGGACTTAGCGCAAGTTGTAGAGATTCTGGACTCAGTTTTTCTTGTAAACTGCCCATGTATATCTTCAATCTTTTCACGTTTCGTGTGACTTCTTGATTGCTGCGCTGTAATAATTACCATCCCCCCAACCGTCGTCGTACGCTGCGTCCGCATTCGAGTACTATAAGAGAACAGGTAGAAATCTCGGATACAAACCCAGAATGACACCTTCACGTACTGGGTGACTTCGAGGGAACTGAACAGCAGGGGTGATGGAGCCGAATAGTTCGAGCTGCTCCGCCTGGGTAAGGAACGGAAGATACTGGGCAAGTTTGCCAGGCATCATGTTCATCCATACTGCCCCAGCTGAACAACGTGGAGTCAGTCGCGAGCCAGGTTATATGTAGAAATGTACAATACAACTTACCTATTGCACCGCCTATGCCGCCGCCAATCTCGGTGATAAGAAGCACAACGGCAGTGACCATTGCTACGTCGGCGTGAGGCACAGAAGCTTGCGCAGCAACTTGTGCGTAAATGGCAGCGAAACCGCCTCCAATACTTGGAAGGAGTTGCGACCAGATGATTTCAGCATCAGAAGCGTCTGCACCACGAGAGTGGACCATAAGACCACAACCGAGGAGGCGGATCGCGAGACAGATAATGAGGATATACTGAGGACAGGGTTTATATGGAGTCAGAATGAACGGGGACTAGGACAAACCTTGTAACAGCGGAGGAAGCACATTGAGAGGCCGGCAAGGATGCCAAAGATGGTCAATGCAACAGTTTATGACTGAGAAAAGTAAGTCGCATTGAGAGGCGACCTAAGTGAACTTTAGGACAAGCAAAGGTCGTGTTAAGAACAACTTGCCATGGTTTCACAACAATGACGAAGGAAAAGAGATACATATAAGAAATGTAAAAGGAGATCTAGGAAAGTCGTGAGATGGGAACAGGGCGACAAATCTGTGGAACGTACAAAATCAAAGGTGCCCACGAGAACGAGACTATCAAATGTGACTCAGCCCCTGTCCTTAATTGACGGAGTGAGTAGTATGTAGCTATGGAAATAGAGGAGGGGCAGATACGTATCTGGCACCTGGGCGTTGTTGCTATGAGTCACCTTGACGTTCACAAGGCGATTCAGGAACTGGCACTCGTCGTCGACGAATGCGCATAAACTACCTTGGCTAATATTCCATGGGCTATGAGGATTTCATTTAGATCTAATGCTAGGCGATGAATGGGGTAGTCCAAGGCACGCCAACCAATCCAATACTAGAGGGTACATCATTGGTGTAGTCCACCGAAATCAGGGATGACACAGTAATGCATGACTTGCCGGATTCTAATTTGAACTGCCTAACTTTCCCTCGTATTTCAGCTGTCATGATCGACGTTCTGGGCTACAACTTATATTACAACCAAACCAACCACAAATCGCCGATCCCAAGACGCGTTGTTATTTGAGATATGACCATACACAAACGACAAGGGGGAAGACGCCCCATAGCGAGACCCTAGGATTCCCAAGCGGGGGTTACTCGTACGGTCCCATTCATGTGTTCAGCCACAAATTCACGGTAGGCATCATGTTCGTTCAGAGCTTTCTTGATGAGGTGTTCCATTCGGCCTCCAGCCGCCCTCTCTGCCGTAGTTCTGCGTTTGAGTGTCAACGACGTCGGCTATTTTCACTCATTTAGACCTTGTCTTACCTTCCGTAGTAGCACCCAGGTGCGCGGCCCAAGGCGACCACCCACCATGACCTATCATCGTCATTTTGTCTCGGAGGCCGGGGAAGGTGCATCAGAGAATCAGGAACAGGGATAAAGTCTTCTTCACACGTCCGCACAAAGCCCTTCATATATAAATCAACGAATCGTGCATCAGCGGCCATGCCGCTTTCCTTTTTGTACAAGACCATCGTGTGTTGCTCGCATAACCCACGCCGTATGGCCGTGGTGCTTGGATGAATGGTTTTAATGAATATATGGATTCCAGCAGTGAGAGACGTACTAGTCTTGGTATACCCCTGGATATCGCCCTTCGGTGACCAACCACCAGCACTCGGAGTCACGGTGACTCACGTTGTTATTCTGAGGCTGGTTGTTATTCTGAGGCTGGTTTGCAGGCCCCACGTTGGGAGCGTCGGCGGCGACGTGACCATGAGTAGCATTAGAAGCGATTGTCCCGGAACCAGAAGAAAGTTCGAAAGGACCTATAAACTCGTGAGGAAGGCGATGAGGAACATCCCTATCAATTCTTACATGGCGTTGGGGGGCGCGTGGGGAGAGTGGGTGGGGTAATGACACCGTCGTGGATGAGCGTGGAGGGATGGAGGAAGATTTCGATATCACTGCCACCGTTGACATTCTGAGGCCGGTCTGCAGGCCCTATGTTGGGAGTCTCGGCGACGGCGACGTGATCATGGGTAGTATTAGAAGCAATTGTCCTGGAACCAGAGGAAAGGCTGGAATGACCTATAAACTCGTGAGGAAGGCAGTGAGGAACATCCCCGTCGATTCTTACTTGGCGTTGTGGGGCGCGTTGGGAGAATGGGTGGGGTAATGATACCGCCGCGGATGAGACTGGAGGGGCGAAGGAAGATTTCGACATCACTGCTAGTGTTGCTAGTGTTGTCTGGATTGCATGTAGAATCAGTTTCATAACGCTTGCCTTGAGTTGTGCAGACTTACAATCGATTGTCATCGCGGCTGAGCTTTGAAATGGGGAGTGAGGGTAGGAGAGTTGGGGAGGAGCGGTGTGGACAATGTGGGAGGAGCATGAGGAATAAGTACTCGAGAATAGAGCTTAATGGTCAACTTCGATTTTAGTTTGATTCTCAGGTGACATTCAACCTTGAGCCTTGAGGCGTGCTTCCCGAAGAGTGTATTGTTCCACCTGTATGGAATGCCGCCTTGTCATACTGCATTTGGCTCCCGTCGCGGGTTCTAAAATACAAAAAACAGAAAAAATAACATAGTTCTTCGAGGTAGATCGAGCGATCAGGCACTTTTGGGAAAAATAATCTACTTTTGAGTCCGGACATATTGAACAGAAAAGGGAGCATCACCTCCATTAATCTCCGAACACGAAGAACACCTGCAGCTGGCACGAGTTCGTGGAACAGGTTAGCCATGTTCCGCAGCGGATCTACTCTTGAGCGAGCTGCAACCGCCTTCGTACTCGCCCCTACCAGGTAACCACCGGAAAGATCAAGTGGGCCTGAGACGATTGGGAGGATCCTTGACACCGAACATTTAATCCGTCTGTCTTGGCCGTGTTGGTTAGAAACTGTCCACCATGTCCGAAGAAACCTTCAATATCACCTTTCAAGAATTCCTTGAGGCTGCCCCATTGGTCAATGCACGAATGCTTGGCTACTTCATAGATACACTTGTCTGCCTTCCTTGTAAAGTCCTCTCTGTAAGTCAATCGGACTCAGATACACGACGAGAATCTGATTGGTTATGTCCTCAAAGCGCGAAGGCCTGGTCGTAAAAGTCAGAACGACCGACGGTGGCGAAGTTAACGTCACCTTGCTGGAGATAAGCGAAACAGCCCCAGAGTAGTGTTTTTTTTTTGGGAGCGGGGGGTAACACAGCTGATTCATGCCAATAGGGAACGGTCATCAACGACCAGTTTGTGAAGTTCGATGCCATGGTCCATAGCGAAACGGAGTTGACTATGTTTAAATGCACGGGACTGGGTAACGATTTGGGTAAGTACGCATCCCATCATCTCACTATTGGGCACTTACAGCGAGATCAGACCTCGAAGCAACCAATTCCACGATTGAGAAGCCGCTCGACTCTGCGACGTGGAGTTTGCATATGACTGCGTAGAATTTAGTTCATTAGTCGCTGTGACTCATATGCACGACCAAATAGCTGTTGTCTAGGACGAATCTTCTTGTGATTACCACTTGATGTACCTTCTTGATGGATGCAGATAGAAATTTCGGATGGTTCGGTCACAACAGAGACAGCAGAAAGGCAGCCGATATTGAGGTCTTCAACCAGGATGGGCCGCATCAATGCATTAGATATATCATTATAGCAAGAGAGACGTCGTCAGTTTGGTATGAGTTTCAAGACAGGGCTTGTGCCGAAGAGAAGGAGAACGTACCCAAGTGGCGGGACAAAGAGGTTCACGTGGTATTCCGTGGAAGGAGGGTATGACATCTGGTGAGGGCCGGTCTAACTCGACGACGCCGTCGGTGACAGTGTAGCTCATCGACGGAAAGTCAAACGAGCAGCAAGTTTAGCAAGGGAAACATTGGGGATGACATGGGGATGGAGACGGCGGCCGTCATCAATGACAGCTGGCTACACGTGAGCAATCTGTTTGTGTACACTCTACTGAGCTACTTACTTCTTTCATATTTGATTGTACGGCTGGCCAAAAGTTGCTATCAAACCCCGACTATTCTGCGCGAGCCAACAAGGAACGGATCATGGATCCTGTTCCTGTTATCTGCGAGGAGCACGACGGGCGGGAGTGGTAAGAAAACAATGAGACTGCTATTGCCATTATGATTACTCTTCCGCGTCGAATGAATGTCAGATTGTATCAAAACTTTGACCTAAACAACAGTCGGAACGTACTATCTTTAGGTTATTTTGCATATTCGTCTTGGACGAATATCCATGACATTGGAGGCCATGCCTTTTGTGCACTTGCGCATCCGTGACAATGGGTGTTGAAGTCTACAACGAACAGGAGTAAATAAGTCAATATGAACACCGAACCACGCAAGACTACGGGATACTTACTACACATTTGTTGCCTGAGGTCCTTAGCCTTTAATAATGGCCTTAAGCAGCGCAACGTGAAAGGCGAGCGTTTAAGAAGTACTCGTCCAAGACGAATGAAGTGGCAATGAGGTATTTGCGCAAGAAAGGTGTGCACACTTTCGGAGAGACTACGGGAGGGGGGATTGTCCACCGCAGAACCGTTTTCTTACACACACTCACCGGGTAAATGGTAATAACAGTAACAGTAACAGCAACAATAGAAACAAATCAGCGTAATAGTAGTATCCTTCTCCAGACACCATGAGGGAACGACCGACGTAGCACTTGACAGAAAATTACACAAATTTTGGGGGAGACGTGCGGTTAGCCCCGGAGATGAACATTGATCGAGCTGTCATAGGAATGAATGGGTCAATACACGAGTCCATCAATTACTCTGGACATGTACTTACACTGCCAAACATTCGTCTGCGATGATGGGAATTTGCATTGGAGGTATTCACGTCTAGGACGAATAGAACAAAGGGGGTTATCATCACTGTGAGTTAACGTAAAGGAGTGACGGCTTCTGTTCTACAGGGCTACGGCCATTGTCAAGCATGGTCCAGGACAGAGTTGGCTTTGTAGGAAAGAGAGCAATCGTCCGGGACGAAATTCGACGTACAGGACAAGAGTAATCGACCAGAACGAAGTCGGTTGTGTAGGACAAGGATAAACGTCCCGGAGGAAGCTACAGGAGAATGGTGATTGTCCTGGACGGAACTGTCAGTGCAGGGCGAGGGCCATCGTCCTGGACGAATCTGATTCTGCAGGGTGAAAGCTGTCCTTCAGGACTAAGGTGGATATGCAGAGCGAAATGTGTCATCATGGGCAATGAAGCTGTTTGCCCGAATGATAACTGTTTTTTGTTGCCTTGGAGAGTAAATGGTTGAAGTGGTTATGCGAGGCGATAACTTTCGTCCTGGACAAAATGGTTGGACAAAGTGGTTGAAGTGGTTCGCTGTACAGGACAACAACTTTCATCGCAGGCGCAGTGTTTATATGGGACGACAACTTTCGTCTTGGACGAAGTGGATCACGGAGGGTCCCGAGTGCTCCTGCCATATGGGAATTGCTGCTAAGGAGGAGAGCTACCATCCTGGGCGAAGATGGCTGGTTGGTTACGGATGGTCCTAGGCGAAGTGACCGCGCAAGACGGAAAACGGGATGGGTTGAGTTTTTCAGGGTGAAAGGGGGAAGCGAGAAGTTTGGTTGCGTGATTGGAGGCTGAAGAGTGGACATATCGTTGACGCTCAACAGTTCTGAGTATATTTTTCTTAATAATGATAATCATAGAACGCGCTTCGACTCTTGATCATCTTCCTAT
>JAEUWS010000308.1:0-23462 GCA_018524945.1 Podaxis sp. C-F-92630
AGAGACCCGATTCGAAAACAATAAGGGATACAGATTTCAATTTGATATTGTCTCGGACAACCTTATCCCTTATTGTGTTTGAATCGGGCCTCTGAATCGGTTATCTGCCTCGATTAATATACCGATTCTGTTTCTGTGTTAAAATATACATGGCATCTAGAGGTATGCAACGACTTGAAATCCTATATAAAACCCTTGGCACCCTCTACACTGGCTCATGATCCTGATTGGTCTCAGGGGAGAACTATCAATAATCACAGCGCGCCATGAGATTCATAAAGGGGTGTCAGGCTGTCTGATAGATGAACGACGGTAGGTGGGATAGAAATAGATGATTTGGATGATGAGAATAGCGGCATTTGACATGAGCGTGAGAGTTGGTTAGTTATACTACAAAACTCTTACAATCTGTGTTAGTAGCGAGAGATCACCATCAACGGAACTTCAAACCTGAAGCCAAAGGAACTATGCGAGTGTCCACTCCGCAGTGGATTGTTGATAAACATCTCATATCACTGCATCGAAGGTTGTGTTGTCTAGACGACACTACCGGAAAAGGGATCTCGGTCCTAGTCCGTGTGTTCCGGCTAAAATTAGTCATCAAGCTGGTTGGGCGACGATTCTGCGACGATCCCTCCCTGCCCTTGAATTCGCATCCTAATGCCTACTCATTTTTTGCCATCGGGGCTTCTGCACAGTGAATGTAGCTCGCTGCCTATACCGTTCGCTTCTAAGGTGTAGCCAACCCACCAACAACCTTGTTTCGCCCAGTGTGTGACCGCCTCCCCAATACATCTGCTGTCAACGATCGACTCACGTCAAGAAAGGACATCGGGCGCTGAGAATCACGAAGTCCTGAAAAGACTACACCCCTTGATGTTGATCGGCGGTACTTTTGCGCAAGGCAGAGTCAGCAGCGATATTAATGTGTTTGTGAACAGAGTGGAGCCCTTATTTTGTCCCCTCCAGTTCTGAGTCTCGAGCAGTTTTCTTTTTGACTGCACTCCAATGCCAAGCAGGACGGATAACGCGGGGGATTTGGGTGGAGACGGCGCATTTGATCGGCTGAGCAGACTAATAGACCAAGAAGAACACCTCCTTCAGTCGGCCTTTCAGACGGCATATTCTCATGAAGGACTCGCATTGTTGGGCCCGAAGGATCCCGGGGTAATAGGTGAGTTATTGATGTTCCTTTCGTACCTTCTTCTGGCTAATTGTTTCTGCTTGAGCTCGGAGTTTGGCCGGAGACCAGAACAACCCTCTCAAGGTCGTTAATGATTTCGTATCTCAGAACGCTGACTTGTTCAGTGGCCGCTCAAAATCGGGGGATGGTGACCTGGATTTCAAGTCGTTAGAAGACTCTGTCAATGGATTCTCGGACGCTGCAAAGACGATCACCAAGGGTTTACAGGCCCTCAGTCAAGTTCATCCGTTCATCGGCGGTGAGCCCAGTTACTCTGAGACTCGATTTTTGATTGACACAGAGTCTGACCAGTTGCTGTTGGCGCGTTCGCCCTCGTTGTGACCATGGATTTCACGAGAAGGGATAACGATCGTAAAGTGCTCGCCGTCAAGGTTCAAATGCAAGAACTTATGATCATCTTCTTTGAGTGGGTTTCTTATCCTTTCTCTGGCTGGGTTTCGACTTATTTATTGCTTTCGCTAGGCTTCGCCACATACGCAATTCGCAGGAGAAGGGTCGTGATGGTGTCAGTATAGCTGACCGCTTAAAACATTTCATGCTCGAGGTGGCCTCCGATATCAAAAAATGTGGTTCCGCGTGCGACGCGTACTTAAAAAAAGGCTTCTTAGGTACGTTCCAAATCTTGCTCTGTATTGCTACAAATTGATCCTTCCGCAGCTAGAACCGTTAAGGCTAGTATATATGAGGCCAAGCTTGCTGAATTCGCACAGAAGTTCGCAGAGCACAAGTCTACTTTGGAACTCTCCCTCTCCCTTCATACGACCATCGGTGTTGATGTCGCCAACGAGAAACTCGATGATCAAGGGCAAATGTTGAAGAAGATTGACAAGAAACTAGACATGATCATGATATTTCGCAAACTTGATACTCCTCGTGAACGTGAAGTCCAAAAGTTCATCGAGGAACGTGGAGGCGTCAAAGCCTGCATTAGCAATGATGAGTATCTCGAGGAACTTGTTGCAAAGAGTGGGGATTCCTTATCGCGTATATCCGGTCGCAGTGGAGGATCCGGTCGACGTTCGAATGACCTTCCCGAAATCCGGAAACGACTCATGAAGGAAATTCAGGAGGACATTGACGACGCTTTCAGTCGTAATATGGTCCTATTCGAGCGTAAGCTTGACATGCAGAACAGACAGCTCAACGAGACGTTGCGGCAAGAGTCGGATCATATCATCAACGCGCTCATGGCTGGCTCACACGATCGCATTAACGATCCAGTACGTATTCATTCGCACTCATGGCTGGACGCATCACTTATGAGATAATAGGATTTACGCAAGTTATGGAAAGAGATGGGGTGGAAGGGAAGCGTCAAAGCTCGAACCTTTGTTCTCAATTTGCATGACTACTACGCGGACCACCGTAACCGTGTATCAGATCCCCCTACTGTCGATAGGGGCTCCCTCAGCAGTTCCCTCGGCTCCCCTCTATCAGCAAGAATGAGCCCTGTTCCCTCCCCAAAGAAGAAAACTGACGACCGCTGGGCTTTGGCCTATATCAATGCTGCTTACGTCCAATCCATCCTTGAAGCCGTTGATGACGATGGCACCGGCTACATAAGTATTAAGGAAGTGAACACTTTTGTTGAGGAGAGACCGGCCGGCTGGAGTCTACCTGAATGGTTCGCCTATTGGGCAGTCGGTATGTTTCCTCCTTATTTACATAAAAACACAATTGACACGAATGAACCTCAGGCTGGCAGATCAGCATTACGCAATACAAGAGCAAGATCTACGGTCTTGTACGATCGATGTTTGAGATGCTCGACCACATCCTCCCTTCGAATCGACGTGGAGTCGACGAATATCTCTTCCATCCCTCATTCTGGCGCATTGAGTTGATCCTCCGTTCCACAACATCCGTCAACCCGAAGATGCTATCAGATTCCGACCTTGTTCGTTACACCGAGATGTACACAGCTGAAGAAGAGAAGCGGCTGGAGATGAACCTTGAGGACGTTGGTTATGAATTAGATACGACCGCTACGGTATCTCTCGTAACAGGTGAAGGTCGAATTGAACGAGTAAGTTTTTTCAAACTCGCCAAGTGTTTTAGCCTGATGATTGCTCGCCAGTTCGTTTATCCACTCATTTATCTTCTGCTCAAACGCCATCTTCGAGTTCTTACTCTGGCTTGCAAGCACGTCCTTGATGCAGAAGAGTTTGTATCGCTCAATGAGTCTCTCGTTTCGGTTCTCTTGGCGATCGATACTAGGATTCAAAACCTTGAAGGTAAGTTTCCATGATATAGGCCCCATCCGTACACCATATCATGCCTCGCAGCCGTGTTCAAACAGACCCACTTCGATATCCAAGGCCGCCTGGGTAATTTTGCGTTCGGACTCGTACGTTATGCCCATTCACCCACCCCGATATACCTTTGATGGCTAAGATAGCTGCAACTCTCTTATGGCGATATTCGGAGGATTCCAGCTCAAATCACCTTCGGAACCTGGAATCAAGAGGAGGACGTAACGCCATTCCCCCGAGAGGAGGTCACGAAGGAAACGATCCAAGCCACTCTCGCGAAGACTTCTCATGAAATTCTCAAATACGGACATCGGGACGGCTACCAATCCACGGACTATTTTGAATTCGAGCCTCATCGCAGGGAACATTTAGGTCCCCCTCACCCACTGGAAGGAACGTGGACGGGACATAATTCACTCATGGAAGGCGAGGACACCATCACCTACGTCCTACGCATATCCATTTTGGTTGAAGATGGAAAACATATTGTTGGCAAGGGTGAGCACTTCACAGGTGCATTCGAGTTCTCGGGACATGTCCGCCCAGCGCATCCTGGGAAGCGAGCGAAGTACGATTTCTCCTTTGCGCTAACGGACGATGAGGACGGCTTGCAGAAGGAATGTAACGGACAACTGGACGTTAGTACAGGCACCGTCCGTGCACAGTGGAGGGATAGGCGGACAAGAGAAGACCCACAAAATATTGCCTATCAGCCTTTCGAGCTCACCCGAACCCCTCCTTCGCTCACCAGATACCGTTACACAAACGAAGCCTTTGCAGAAGACCCCGTACAAGCACGTTGGGGCTTTGCATGTGCTGCTGCGCGACATATGGCTCAGGAGGTGATGTGGTCCCGCGGATTTCTAGAAGAACGAGCGAGCGAGCGTAAACGATACGTTGAGCTTAGCATCAGATCGTTGATTGTAACCATGGGGCTCACTCCCCAGAAACCCTTGAGTGCCACGGAGAAAGGGGAGTTAGATCAGTTGAGGAGGAACTTGAACCCGAGCGAGGCTAGGTTCTACCAAGCGCTGGCCGATTTCGAGATCCAGAAACTACCGTGGCATCCGTACGTATTCAGCGTTACAAACCCTTGAATTTTAGCTGATGGTACGCGATCCAGGGCATGGGGCTGTGACTGGTGCGAGCGCCGAATCACCAAGGCTCGGAACCTATGCATCACATGCATGTCTGAAGATCTCTCAGACAACATCGACCTTTGTTCAAGTTGCGCAGATAAGGCACCTAGCAAGCGGGGCTTCATACATGACCCCTCTCATACGATGGTGAAGGTGGAGCAAACACTGCACGACTTCCATTTTTCACGTATGGTGGAGAATGCCAAAGTTACAATCGAGAAGATGAAAAATTTGTTCAGGATGTTGGAAGCCAATGCGCTGCATACAGAAGAGGATGCTGACCCGGAGACGGAGAATGTAAACAAGGTAGTCTCGTGTGCTTGTTGCGCGAAACATGTTATGCCTCCTTGCTGGGCGTGTGTGATGTGTGGTACGTCTTCCGCCGATCCATGATTTGGTTCACCCGTTCAATGTCTTATAGCTCGTGATACGTTCATCTGCAACGATTGCGACGTTAACAAGGTTCCAACCCTGCAACATGGCCCCTCCCCCTCTCACAAGCTCTCCCACCCCCTCGTGCGCATACGGGACACATCACTCTCCGGGCAAGCAACGACAACAGAAGAGCGCCTCAATGCACTTGAGCAACGGCTTATCACGCTTGAACACAAAGTGGCGGAAGGGTTTGCTGCCGTTGATGCAAAATTCGAGAACCGTATTGCGAAACTCGAATCCCGCGTAGAGGAAAGGTTGGCCAAGTTGGAGATGTATACAGAGGAGAGGTTTGATACGATAGAGGCTGTCCTGAGGCAAATTATGGCTCAGACTATGGCCCTTCCGGCGATTTATGGACAGGTTGTGAGGGATACGGTTAGGCATAGTATGCCATCTCAATATCTCCAGCGGTGAATTGGATTTATCATGGATCTTGGCTATCCTTCGTTCTCCAACGAGCCCTCGCTCTTCTCTAATTCGCTAACGTTGGTTGTCCTATATTACACCTGTCCAACTTGCACATGTGCACTAAATGGCCTCTAGAGCTGCAATCGTCGTTCGAGTTGTATGCTTTATCTAGATGCGCAGTAGCGGCTTGGACCGACTTTCTCTTATCATACCTTTCACGGCACAACCGCGTCATCAGGAATCATCTGACCTTGACATACCTCATAAACCCAGCTCGACCTCAAGAATCAAACTATCTCTGAGTTAAGTCTAACACGAGTTAACACGAGTCTGACTCGGAGAAAATCCAGCGCTTATGAGCGGTTCTAAAGATATTGTAGTTCCCCGATATACCAATTTCATCTATAATTATTACCCCTTCCTCGCACCCGGTAACTCTCAGCCCTTGCACCGAGAAAACCTTGGAAGGGCCATACCTCTGAACTTCTTGGCCACCACGAGGCCGATGAGGAAGGAAGAACTTTGTTTTGCCGCTCAAAGCCCCATGAAGTGATTCGAAATTATGAGCTTCGATATATCAGGCCCGCCTGGTTCCTTAGCGAGGCAGGTACGGGCAACAAAGGCCAGCATCATCGATAAAAATGCGAGTAGGGGGAGCGCCGAAATTGGTTCAATCAACTAACCTGGGTTGGGCGCTTGAGCCTTCGACGTCCAGGTTATGTTAACCCATGGATTGGCGAGTCACCCGCACGAGCTTTAGCCAATCCGATGCAGCAATGAGGCATAAATGCAATGTCAATTTGAGTCAGAAGCGTTTGTCAAAATTAAGACGAGAACCCCGGATGTACAGTCAATTATGATTATACGAGCGTCAGCGAGGCATTTACCGGTCTTTTCCTCCCGACAATCCCAACAATACTGTCCTTCTGTTCAAAATGACGCAAAGACACTATGTCTTTAGATCACTATCTCAACATCACATCATGTGACGTAGGGCCTGTACTGCATATTTTTCGCTGAGAAAAAGTTGAAGGAATGGATAGACATTGGGTGATGGGATCAAGGATCTCGCGTATGTCTGTCGCAACCGTTACTTATGTCATGAAGTTTCCAATTCAAAAAGTGGGTTACCGATTCATGCATGATTAGATGAAGGGACACTCAGATTGGCGCCCATCGGAGGGTATAATACTTCCGTTGTAGGCGATTTCCCACTCGACCTTTCTCTTCCTGCTTCTGGTTTGCGAACTGACGATTTCTCTCTGTTGAAGTTGATTTACTCTTTTCATCCCGTAGTTTCTTTACCAGAACTGAAACTACGATCCTAATTCTTCTCGGGGAGTTCAAGTTCCCGCCAACCCCCCCTTCCCCACCGCTACAATTCAGATCATGCCATCATACCCACCATACCAGTACCAACACCCACCAACATGGCCCCAACAGCCACACGGCAATAACGTACCACCATCTTGGGCACAACCTAATCATAACTACCCATATACCCAGCCACCTCCTCCCCCTCAACATCACCAACCAGTGATTCCGCCTCGACCGCCTGGATACCCCGCCGGTGGTGTTCCGTACCAATGGACGGGTCCCCAACCAGGCTGGAACCCTGATGCATATGGAAACTATCAGATGAATCAGCACCAGCCGCCACCTCCGGAACAAAATAATCGTACGTACCTATCTATGGTTTATCGTGATACATGATGAATAGTGCTCATCCACGTCATCGTTTCTTCAGCAACGGAGCTCAGATCCAAAAAATGGCCCACTTTGAACGCAATCCTAGCAGCAGACACGACCCTCACGCGATTCAAAGTGACAAATAAACCGAGCCAAGAAATCATAGCCTCGACGTTCTACACGTTCCGGCACGTACCTGGCAATGCTACCCCGACCACGTACATGCGACTCTTCAGTAAATGTTTCCCCTGGTCCGTCGAAATTCCCTCTCAACAAGACATCACTTGCGAAACCGTCTGGAACGCCATCTGGTCCTTGTTGCAACAACCACTAGAGGATTCGGAGTGGGGAATGTTGTGCGCGAGTGGGGATGAGGGCCAGAAACGGATCAAAGAGATCTTGAAGGCGAACAAGAAGAGGATAGAGCTGAACTCATTCGCGGATAAGAAGATACTGAGATGTGATTATCTCGGAGAGGACGTGTGGTTCTTAGGACTCGAGAAAGACGAAGAATATCAGAAAATGAGATTATTACCAGGGTCGAAGCAGGCCCAGCACCCTATGCCGGATAACACATGGTTGATAAAGATGGGTAAGTGAAGAGGGGAGAGGATACACCTGGACACACTTGGAATTGGGATTTTTCGCGGATTCTCGTGTATTTGTATAGGCGCTTTGATTTCCATTAGTACCTCCCAACTTTGATACCAATCGATTCTCCTTAAGCTTTGTTATGAAGCTGACCAGCTACAATATATGCTTTGTTGATTCCAGCAGTAAATTGAATCTCTGAGAACTACCGAGAACCGAGTTCGTTACCCACCTTGGGGCCACCAATATGCACACTTGAACGGAGAGTTCGGTAAGGCGCGACCTGGAAGTCAGAATCGGACTTATTCCGTATCAATTATACCGGCGAGAACGGCTCGTCATGGGCCTTGAAATATGTATACAAACCGCACGCAATCACGTAGTTTTGATATCTTAGGTTATTACCTCGCCCCGTCTGATTCAATTTAGTGTCTCTTGATTCCGATGTCTTTCCCCTTTGAACTCACTAATCGATCCCGCACGCCTGCGTTGACTGCTAGAGCTGCCTCTGCTTCCTACGACATTAGAACAGTGATCGGTATGAGGTGATAGCCTACAGACGTGATAGGTATAAATTTACGTTAAGACTGAACTTAAGGCAAAACGTAGATCCAAATTTCTCCGGGAGGTTCAAACCGAATCAGTGCACAGCTCCTTTCTCCTTTTCCAAATAGGATGATTAGGTGAGAGGGCATAATGATCATGAATCTGGAGAGGCGTTCTTGAACACGAGCCTTCCAGAACGGATCTTCACACAAACGGACGATCTTTGATTTCGGTCTGAATTCGGTGGTGGGCTAGTCTCGGTGGTCTAGGTATTCGGTCTGCATCAAGAAAGGACTTCAAGTTAGTTCTCTCAAACGCAAGATTCAACTAGCGGTTCCGCTCACGTTGAACATCAACTGCGCATTAGTTTCCACCTCGGAATCCCAACCTCCATGAAGTCTTTCCTCGCTTGCAGACGCTATATCGGAAGGGATACCCTTGACTGTCTCCGCAGTTTGACACAACCTGATACATTCAAAGTTGAACGATTGCAGTGGGATCGTTTTTATAACTCCTCAGTCCTCCAGCTGCGGTCTAGGGACCCATGTACGCCGTCAGGATTTCCACCCAAAAAGAAGGAGAAAAACAAACCGATGTAAGGAAATTGTATAAGCCATGACTCCTAGAGTACCAGACAAAAGGGCCATCCCATTTCGCGAAGTCCAGATCTCGAAAGGGGGGGCAAGGAGTCTGTCAAACCCGTTCCGGATTGAGTCGTCAATTAAATCAGGCGGAGTCGAGATCAAGGATGATAGAGCGACAAGCGATGGAGGTGAGTCTGTATCTCTGCATCTTCATTCCTAATTGGCCAAGATAGTTTTATACCAGAAGTTTGGATCTTGGACTCGTCTGCAAAGTCCTGAGCGTCTTCCACCACCCGAAGCAGCAACAAGACTGACCGGCATTATGCGACTGGAGCAAAATACGGATGAATATGGAAGGCTGCTGTCATTCCGTCTCTAGTTGATCCACGTAGAATGTTCTAGAGCGGGAAACGAGATAATCAGAAAACGAACTATGGAATGATTCTAGATGTTGGTGATATGCGTCTCCAGGTGCGGGAATTTTGAGTACAAAACAGAGCTTTGCCAGTGCACCATACCCGTCGGCTCGGGTTACCCGGGGAAATTGTAGAAATGGACAAACGGAGCTATCAGACGGAGGCAATGTCTTAATATGGTCGTTGTGGTCGGTAGTATGTCTCGGTGGATTCCGGAAAGAATCCGAGTGTAGAGCGCATAAAGTTCTGTGCTCAACATTCCAGCTCCTGAAGAGGCATACACAAAGCTGCTGTGATCATCTCATGTTTCATTTTATGATTACCCCACTACGCGTTCTCGTTCTGGGCCTTTTCCGTGGAGAGGCTAGGAGGAAAGACGCAGTCTTGCTCTGTATCCATTTTTTGTTCGAGTCTAATAATAAGTTTTATACGCTGTGAGGCGAGTATGCTCGCCGGGTGCGAGGGCCCGGTGGTGTCGTCGACCTCAAGATTACACCAAGTAATGGTGGAGACGACTACTTGATCACGGTAGAAGCTAAAGAAATTAATCTACACCGAAGTACGTTAAATATGCCGATTTTCCCAATTTCCCACGCAGCCATGTAGGTACCTCCACAACGCCTGAGGGAGTAGCTGCATGCCTCCGTGAGGAATTTACCGGCGATTCGACGTGCTTCAATGGTGGTTTTGACTTAGTGCTCTGACTTTCCTTAATTTCCTTGCTATTTCGCAATGTCTTGATGGGTGCGTTGTCCTCGAAATACTGTATGGCTAGTTCGTTCGCTAGTGAGCAAGGGACCCAAAGGTGTCGTCGACCAGGACATGCGGAGAGTTATCCATGGTGGTGGAAACTAAGACAAAGGTAGCTACGTGTGCAATTAATAAAACCTGTACTATATCCAATTCCGATAGTAACGCGTTTTCGTTCCCTAGAAAGACCAGAAAAGCAATTGGTACGAGGTGACAGCTCAGAGACACGATAGGTATACATAATACATTAGGATTGAACACAAGGCAAGGCGTAGATCCAGATTTCACCAGGGAATTCAAACTGAATCAATGCAAGGCTTCTTTCACCTTCCCCAAACAGAGTGGTAGGGTGAGAGGGGGTAGTGCTCGTAGATGTATGGAGGCGTTCTTGGACATGAGCCTTCCAAAAAGGATCCTCACACAAACAGATGGACTTCATTTTTTCCTCAAATTCGATTGTGACATTCCCTCGGTCGTCCAGGAACTGAGTCTAGACCAATTATATTTGTTCAGTTAGGCGCTATCAAACGAAGGATAGCCAACCAGCGGCTCAACTCACGTTGTAGATTGATGGCCAGTAAAGTCCCCTGTCAGGATCCCAATTCACACGGAGCGTGTCCTCGTCCATTGACTCTAAATCGGAACGAAAGACCTTAATTATCTCTGCAGTTTCACTTAATCTGATGTTATCAAATTTGAACGACTGCAGTGGGACTGTTTTGATAGTTCCCCACTCTTCAAACTGTGATCTATAGCCCTGTGTCTAAAGTTAGAGTCACCATATAATCAGAGGGAGAGAAACCAACCGATTCAAGGAACATGAATAAGCGGTGACCCTTAAAAGCTCCAGGTAAGGGAGCGTCCCGTTTCCCGAAATCCAGATCTCGAAAGAAAGGTAAGAGTCTGTCAAATCCACTCTGGACCAAGTCTGGAACTGATTGGAGCGAATTTGTGATCAAGGAATGGAAAGACTTGGTGTAAAGGCTAGCTTGAAGCTTTGCATCTTTGCTTCCTGTTGGCCAGGATAGTTTGATGCGAGAAGTTTGGATAGTGGACTCATCTGCAAATCTCCTTAGCGTTTACCACCATTTGATGCAGCGACGAAACTAACCAGCATCATGCGAGTCGAGTAGAACACGAGTGAACATAGCAGCGCCCAATCGTTCCACCTCTAGTTGATTCAGGCAGAATTCGCCAGAGCGGGAATGGAGAGCGGGGTATTGAAAAAATGAAGCGTGGAATGCTTCTATCCGTCCTCCAACTGCATCTTCAGGCAGTGGGATTTTGAGCACAGAATAGAGCTTCGCCACTGCACCATATGTATCTGCTTGGGTAACTCTGAGCAAATTGCAAAAATGAACAAGCCCAAGATGGCCAACAGAGATACAAAACCTTAATATGTTCATTGTAGTTGGTAGCACGTTTCTGTGAATTCCGGATATGATGCGAGCGTAGAGGGCGTCGAGAGTCGCAAATGGATTTTCTCTTGCAGCAGCCGATGATACAGAGTCAATGACGTCAAGGATCTTGCCCAGCTGCGAGACGGGATTTGCATAATCCACATCCTCAATGAATCGGATGACAGTGGCTGCGAAGATGAACAGGCCAGATGACCGAGTGGCTATTTTCATGAAATGTAACTCAGCCGGCCACGATTCCATCGACGATGAAAATGATGCAGGGTATCTCTCCTGGATTTCACTGAATTTCTCTCGTAGATATTTCTCGACATCTTGACAGCCCTGCTTCGAGTCAACGGGTACCCATACTTCCGAGTAGCTTGATCCAATTGACTTGGAAGAGAATGCAGCTCGGATATGGGGCTCTGGACGACTGGCGATGAGCCAGATGAGAGGACATGTGGGGTGCTGTAGGGCGAATTTGCCGATGAGGAGGATGATCTCGCGCTGTGCTTCTTCACCCTTGCATTCATCCAATCCGTCAAGAAGTATCAAGATGGTATCATGAAAGCCCTCGAACAGCTTCCTCTCGGCAAAGGGTTGGATGATGAACCTTTTGAACTGTTCAACCAGCGACTTTTCGATAAGTCTTGGATCGAGGGCGAGCAATTCGAGAATGTATCCGCGATAATGTGGGTATTGGACGGCAAGCCGGTATGCTATGGTGGTGAAGACGCGCTGTGGGTCATCGCGCTCATTTGGGCGTGAGAAGAACAATGTAGCGCCCAATATGGAGGTTGGAGAATCTGATTCGGTTTCTGCGATTGTCTGGGTGATGGCTGACTTGCCGACACCAGCAGGTCCATCGAGCCACAGTATCTTCTTTTCGCGGGTGGTATTATGCATCCATGACTGAATGTTGCTCGATATGTCGAGTCTGGTACCCGGATGACAACTTGGTGGAGGATAGCGCTCGGATGAGTTGAATTCAGCACCAATCATCGCATGTCTTGCAAGTAATCCTATAACTATTTACTCCGTGATGTTATTGATCGTTAATCATTACTGGTCCTGATCTATATGCTTACTGTGGGTGTCGTTCAACTGATTTCCGTCTACCAAGACAGGGTTATTGATCGTGAAGTTGTGTGCATTAGGGAAGAAACCAGCTGAGGGACCGAGGCTGATACTGGAATACCGATTCTGAAGGTTTGAGATTTGGAGATGGTCCAAGTTGATATTCTCATCCATGGAGTGTCGGAGAGGATGGCGAGGACGAGATCACAACACGGGCTGTGGATGGATTGTAGCAGATGCTGTTGTGCCGGATTGTGGTCATGGGATCGTGGGATCATGGGATCATGGGAAAAGGTGGACAAATGTACATGCCTCGTCAGTGCATCAGCGCCCACCACTGCCCCCTCTCTCTGGAAGCCCAAGACACCATGACGAGATACAAATATACGCGTCCGGGGGAAGAGTATACCCTGAATGTTCATGTTCTTGTCCATGTTCTTGTCCATATCATCGTCTGTGAGCTTCCGCGTGTCTCCAAATCCATTTTGCGCCGTGATATTCTTCTCGCAGAGTCGACTTGCAATCCAACAGGGGTACGCCAGGAAGATGCCTGAGCGGACCGGGATTGGCCCGGATCCCGCAAGTGTTTACAACTAAGCGGATTCCGGGGTGGGATCTAGCCTTCTGTGCGTGGTCTGTTGGCTGCTGGACTTCTGCGAAGGCGGTCCACCGCGCGCGGCCAGAGAAGGAGGGATGACAAGCAGAGACTCTGAACTCAATAAAGGCATGAAATTCTGTCGAATCCGTTCCACGTCGGCCCGGAGTCACGATTCAATGTGACAACAGAGACATGAGCGCTCAGCAATGCGATCCTACTTCTACCGCCTGCTTTAACTGTTCATGGGTCAGAATAGCAGCAAGTTAGATCGTCCAAATGCATCAAGTTGGCCTGATCAGCCTTTTAGTGTTGGCCAAGGTTCTTCAGTTGGATCGTTTGCCAATGCGCACCACTTCGTGATCAACAACCCCACGGTGATAGACGGAAACCTATCGGATGATGCACATTGTAAGTATTTCGGTGACATTAAAAACCAGTGCTAGTCTCGTTTACGGAATAGTGATGGAATTACTTGCGAAAAATACAATCTCTGGCGCTGAATTCAACTCATCCGAACGCCGTCCTCCGCCAAGCTGACATCCGGGCACCAGACTTGACATATCGGGGCACATTCAGTCATGGATGCATAATACTGCCCGCGAAAACAATATATTGTGGCTCAACGGACCTACTGGTGTCGGCAAGTCAGCCATCACCCAGACGGTCGCAGAGACCGATTCAGATTCCCCAACCTCCATATTAGGCGCCACACTGTTCTTCTAGAGGTCTCATAAACGCAACGATCCGCACCGCGTCTTCGCCACCATCGCATACCAGCGCACCGTCGAATACCTGCGTTACCGTAGATACATCGTCGAATTGCTCACCCTCGATCCCAGACCGGTCGAATTGCTCACCCTCGATCCCAGACCGGTCGAAAAGTCACCGGTTGAACAGTTCGAAAAGTTCATCGTCCAACCTTTTGTCGAGAGGAAATTGTTTGAAGGTTTTCACGATACCGTCTTGATACTTCTTGACGGATTGGATGAATGCATGAGTGAAGAAGCCCAGCGTGAAATCATCCCTCTCATTGGTAAATTCGCCCTCCAGCACCCCACGTGTCCTCTCATCTGGCTCATCGCCAGCCGTCCAGAGCCCCATATCCGAGCCGCATTCTCTTCCGAGTCAATTGTATCAAGCTACTTGGAAGTGTGGGCACCCGTTGACTCGGACCAGGCCTGTCGGGATGTCGAACGATATTTGCGAGACAAATTCAGCGAAATCCAAGAGAGATACCCTGCATCATTTCCATCGTCGACACAGTCGTGGCCATCTGAGTCACATTTCGTGAAAATAGCGACTCGATCATCTGGCCTGTTCATCTTTACATCTATCGTCGTCCGATTCGTTGGAGACATAGAATATGCGAATCCCGTCTCACAGCCGGGCAAGTTCCTTGACGTCATCGACTCTGTATCATCGGATGATACAAAAGTAAATCCGTTTGTGACTCTTGACGCTCTCTACACCCAAATACTTTCCGGAATTCATAAAGACGTATTTCCTGTCACAATGAGCATACTGGAGTGTTCTTACAATGGCCCACACGGACTCTCGCTTGTCTTTGTCTGCAACCTCCTCCGAATTACCCAGGCCGATGCGTATGGCACACTCAGGAAGCTTCATTCTATGCTCAATATTCCAGCTACTGATAAGGCATATACAAAGCCGCTAGAACAATTCAATGCTTCGTTTTGCGATTACCCCACTATGCGTTCGCGTCCTGGGGCTTTTTCCAAGGAGGGGCTAGAGACGCAACGACGCCGTCTTTCTTCGTTCATCCGTGTTTTGTTCGAGTCCAACAATATCAGTCAGTGCGTTGCCGTTGTAATGAATGATCATAGACGCTGAGGGTATCCGCAGATTCGTCGGAGATTCAAACCGCAAGGATACAGTTGTCTCGGCCGGTTACAAACGTGGAAGACATGCGTACTTGGTTGTATCAATTCTCGTTTCTACATTTGATCACTACTCCTCTTGAAGTAGTCAACGACCCTGTCCGGCGCGATTTTAGCAGGCTCTCAACCTTCTTCCAAAATCTGGACTTCGGAAAATGGGATAACCACTGCTTCCCCTACCTCCTTGGGGATCACGGTTTAGGCAGGTTCCTTCAATCGGTCTGTTTTCCCGCTTCCTATCAAGTGGAGACGCTAACTTGAGACATAGGCCTTTCTATCGCAGCTTGAGGACTGGGGATTATAAGAGCAGTCTCATTGCAATCGTTCAATTTCCGCGACATCAGGTTTGATTCAACCGTACGCATAACCAAAGTTCTCCCGACCGGCCCAGAGTCAGTGCACGAGGTGTTTTACAACTCGGTTTGGGACCCGTCATCATTTTTTTGCCCGCAGTAGATCTACAACGTGAGTAAAACCGCTCATTGAGTCGGCGGTACCCTGTCCTTCGTTCAACGGCGTCTCACTTGGAATGTCACCCCCGATGCAGACTCAGTTCCTGGATGCCCAAGGGCGAGAGATCATCAGCTATACATGGGTAACAAAGGCCGCCCACTTGTGCGAGGATTCGTTGTGGAAGGCTCATGTCCAGGAACGCCACTCAACACTCGCAAACTCCATCCCGTCTCACCATATCATTCTATTTGGAAAAGGAGAAAAGACCTGCGCATTTATCCGCTTCGAACTCCCAGGAGAAGTTTGGATTTACGTTTTGCCTTGTATTCAGCCTTTAACATAACTCTACACCTGCTAAGTCTCTTAAGTTATTGTAGGGAGCGAGAATGGACTAGCGTGGGAAATCGGATAATATACAGGTTCGATTCACCGCTCGTGCAGCTACATTTATCTTAGCTTCCACCATATTGGATGTCCCTTCGCATGTTTTTGGTCGACGACATCTTAGGGTCCCTTGTTTACTAGCGAGTGAACTCGCACTATATAGTTGAATGACCTTAGTCATGATTCCAATGACAAGGAAGTTGATGAGCAAAAATGGCTCTGGCGGTGTACCAGAACAGCCAAGCACGCCCCAAAGTCACACGACACATTCCTACCTAGTTTTAGCCGGAATGGCACGAAAAGAGGAGGGAAGGGAGAGAGCTCTCGAGGGGATTTTCAACTGAAGTTTCTTGTATCTCTCCTTGCCATCCCCCTGCACATGCACGTAAATTATACTCACGGACCCCCGGTGGCCGGTTATGCTTGGTACGGAAGGATGCATTCTCTCCCACACACCGGAACTCGTTTAGGCTCGCTGCTGTCAGATTCATCGTTGCGGCAGCAGGGAAGGACCTTGGACGGCAATATTAACACGGGCGCGCGTATTCAGGATACGCTCTGCCGTTACACTCACGCGCCGACCATCCTCCTCCTTTAAATTGCTTCTCCTTGCAGCATTTTACAGATCCTAATGATACCCTACCTCCGCCCCTCGGTCGAGTTCCTCCAAGCACTTCAGTGCAAGGACCTTATATACAATATCAAGGAATAGGAAAAAATCAATTGCGCCGTACAAACCTTATCGAGTAAACCACAATTCTGAGCTTCAACGGCAACGCAAAGACTTCAGATAACTTCAACATCAAAATACCCTTTGAGCAGGCCCTCTACGTTCCTGCCTTGGCGAGGAATGAGTCTACACCGGAACGGCAGTGGCTCACTGGAGTACATTGAGGAATGGTAAGAAAGGCACAATGTACTGGAGTCAATCACTCACGAGACAATGGAAGCAGCAATAAATTCGGGCACCACCTTTATAGGGTTTCCCCCGCCATCGAGCATCGGCAAGATATCAAACAAAGACAGGATGGAAGCGGCAATGATATAGATCATAGACAGCGCAATGTGCGACCCGGGGCAGATCCTAAGCAATGTGTTAGTAGACGACACCTGGTGGAAGTTCAACCACATACCTTCTGCCAAAACCGAAGGTAGCGACAGTCTCTGGATCAAGAATATCATCGGAAATGACACCATTTTTGATGAACCTCTCGGGTTTGAATTCCTCGGGGTCTGGGAAAACTTTCTCATCGTGAAGCATCGCGCTAATGTCATCGTAAATCAGTCTACACAAATCGGGGTGCGAAATGACGTACTACGTATTTGCCATGACCATACACCCCTTGGGAATATAATAGCCCTCGTATGTATCCTCTTCGGTAGTGAAATGAGGAACTGCAACGGGTGAGATCGGGTTCCACCTAGTAGGAGTTGAGAAGTAGGATCGAGGTACTGCGACAAAAGGGACCCACCGTAAAGTTTCCTTAATAATAGCAGAAAGATATGGTAGATGGGGTCTGTCCGAGAAGTCAGGGAGCCTATCAGATCCTACAACGGAGTCAAGTTCCTGTTGAGCCTTGCGTTGGATGTCGGGATTTATCAGCATCGCAAGTATGAATGTCATTGTGGCGGCAACAGTCGTCTCAGAAGCAGCTAATGACTTTATGTGAGGGCATAGTAAACCATCCGGTGAGAAATTCCATCATACCGCCAAAGATCTGAGTTGCAGCTTGTTTGATGTGTTGCGCCTGAAGTTCGAAATCAGGACTGTTGCGATGACGTTCCAAGCTCTCGGAGACAAAGCAGTCTGTTGATTTTCCCTCATCCTGACAACGAGTCAAAATCGAAGAAAATGGAATAAATACTGCAACCACACCATTTTTTTCAATGTTGCTTGGTAGGGCTCTTCCATTAGCTTGTATACCTGCTCGCGTACCTCACGTGCATACTTCTTGAAGCCGGCTCCTGGCATCCACTCTGGAACGTACTTCAGCGGAGGCACCAAGTTAACCAGATACTTCCCAGGGGCACCGGCGGATGTGATCGCTGTGAAGACGCTCTCCGCGAATTGGACCAAGGGATCATTGATCCGTTGCATAGGAAGACCATACGTCATTGATGTCGAAAATCCTCCTATGCAACTAGGAAGGGTGTTGAGTGAAGCTCGTGAACAAGTACACGCTACCTGGACTCACTTTCGTACGTGGTCACGCACGTCTTGGGGAAACTGATAAAGATTCGGCAGGAGACTCTTCCTGACAAATTCCAGTTGCCTCTCTTGGTCGCGAGATAAGTTCTTCAGAGAAAAGTGTTGTTGGAAGATCCTTCGGTGGTTTCTCCACTCGTCGCCGTAAGGCATGGTCGCAAAGTAAACCTTAGCTCCAATCCTGATGCGGCATGTCAGATCCTCTTTGGCAGGCATTGGGAAAATCAACGTACACCTCGTTGACCATCCTGAACTGAGGTCTAGTAAAGGTCCCGGGCGTTGAGTGATTTGATTAACTTCTTTATGGATGGTATGCATACCGACTGGAATACGAGCCTGATCTTTTCTCGAGGAGGTCCCTTGCCATCCGGATATCGTTTAGGACGATTATCGGGAGACCGAAAGCTTCAAGGTACATGATTTTTGTCCCTGAGCTCTCTTAATAAGTCTCTCGTGTTTCAGTCATTCAGCGGTAACTACACTTACCGAGTTTCTCTCCCAGGTTCTTGTAGAAGACATGTACGTATGCCAATGGGATTGAAAACGCATTACCAACAATGGGCCATCGCTGTAATCTAGGAGGAAAGGGGAGAGTCTGTCTACGTCGGTAGTGATAGACGTAGTGGGCGAGTGTGCAAAGGCACAAGAGCGAGATATTGCGAAGAGAAAATATTTCCATGACAAGGGAGGACTATGCGAAGCATGCCATGATAGCCTCAGTATTTATCCTGTACACGGGCTCATACGAGTCATGGGCGTCCACAGAGGAGTGCTTCTCTCGAGGCATCGAAGAAGCACCACAATCAGTCTGTCATTGGAGCTTCTAGTGCTGTGCTGTACCCAAGATGCCAATCATTGGATTGCCATTAAGGTTTCTAGGGTATCGGATTGACGATCAGAAATTGAATCATCGAAACGAAGGCGGGTGAGAATCACGAGGTTGAGCCACGGCAGGATGTTGTCAGGCCACCACATGCATGCTACCTTAAGTCGGATGCATTGAGAAATCCTATATGATTGTCGAGCCTCGCAGTTGACATGAGAGTCAGAAGGCGAATACCAGATCCTCGGTAACATTAGCGCGCAAGCGGGGTCTTCTCCTGGCGTTATTGGTTTCATCAGGAGAAAGCAAGCAGTAACAACAATCAAGTAAATTAATGCCGAGGGATGAAACTTCCCGGTGGCAAATGACCCAAGGCACGACTTTCATTTATGATCAGGATTCTGACCAATCACCAGATGAGCAAGGCGTGCTGTTGTCACGCTTCACTCCATATGCTTCCAATATGTACCCACAGACATGAATACTACAAATTTCAAGACTTGATGTTCGAGGAATCTGGTGGGTGCTAACAACAAAACTCGACCACCACCCCCGGACCACAGGGTTGGATGATACTCGTGCTTACAGGTCCCGGGCCAATGAGAGTATGTGCACCTCGCCATCCCCTCTACAGCCGTCATTGAGTGCTGGATGGGAACGTTCATCGCAGTAATCTGAAACGTCTGAGTACCATGCCACTTCAACTAGGGGCTCATCCATATGATCTCTAAATGAATAACAGGCGCCAGGGCTATGCAGGATGACACCACCTCTGTGACCAATGATTAGGACAGAGCTAGATTATGCCACCAGCACGGTGAATTGGGCTATTCCAACAACAATATAGCCTCAGTGAGACCTGTAACTTATTCCATGTTTGGGGATTACTGGACAAACATTGCCTTCATCATTTGCTTTTTGACTCTGGGATCAACCAGATAGATGGTCTTTGTCTTTGGAGGACATCTCCTCGGGATGGTGAATGTGGAGAGTCAGTGATATGGATGACTTGGGATTCAACCTGCTCCAAGCACTCACATGAGGAGTGCAGCAAATCATACAGCTTTCATTTGTTTGACTGAGTTGCATAGTTCTGTTAAACCAAGGGTTTTTGTGCTCAAGTTACTACACTGTCCAAGTATCCACTGGCACTAAACAGGCTTCACAAGTTCATGCCTTAGTGAGGGGACCACCTATGTTGGAATGACAAAGGCTTCCCATAAATTATACATCAATAAGGATAGCCCCCTGTTTGAGTTTTGGGGTACAGATGTTATGGATGCTGCTACCAATTCAGAAAACACCTTGAAAGAGCCCTGTGTCAGGTGCTGGTGGAGTGTTGAACAAATAATAGTCCAACTACAACATAGTTTATTACAAACAGAATCAGAAGATGATATACCAACAATGGTTGGACAAGTGAAGAAAGTTGACTTACTGGAAAGCTTGTATTGCTTGTGCTGAAGTTGTAGCAGGCAGAGAGTGGCATCCAAAGTTAGGTGTTAAGATCATTGAGACCTTTATAAAATGGGATGTTTGTCACAGAGTATCATGTTTGTTGAAGGAACTAATAATGCTGTAATTGGAGGCAAAAAAGTGAAGTATACAGGCTTCTAAGGTACACTATTTAAGTATAATTCAATGCACAGTCAATGCATGGGATGCTTGTGCTTCCATAAGTTGAAAGTGATTGCTTAATCAAAACTATATCATAAAACTCCTAAATGGTTTAAATTTGAGTTTCACTATACCTAACTGTTTAGCCTTAAACAGATTCAATAGTTTCAGAATAACCTATTATATTATGCTTAGAAAATTTGAACTGATTGAACCAACTAATCAGATGGTATATCAAGACTATGCTATGGCATCATTCTATTCATAGAGTTCAATGTAAATAATGGTAATCATCAAAGCTAATTAAACTAAACTAAATGAAACCAATCAATGTGATTCATCCCATTTGAGCAATCAAAGCAACCTAATACAATCCAACTACAATCTATCTAATCAGTCAGGCATGAGGTTGTAGAATAAGCTCAGTCTCTCACAAGCAGTATGGGAACTCTATTAAGTACCTGCAGAATAAGCTAGTTGACATGAATGAAGGGAAATGCTACAAACTATGCAGAAATACTCACCTCAGTCTCTTGCAAGCAGTATGAGAACTGAGGGGAGTTTATAATCTAATTATGTTTATATAAAGTCTGTCTGTAAACTACAATAGAAGGGAAACATTTTGTATTAAATCAAGTGAGTCATTGTCTATCTGTTACAAGTATTGAGGAAACTGAGATGACTGAGGACACCAAGATGGCCAAGGCAGAAGAATTCAAGCATATGCAAAGAATGATCAATCCTCTGTGGCACAAGATGGTTGAGTTGTGCCAAATCATAGATTGGGAATTGTGCAAGAAGGTCAATGATGCATCAAGGTACTGTGGCATATATTTTCTGTGTGATGATGACTTGTAGCTTCTTCCTATTCTTGTATTCTATTTTTGTCTGATGCTTGATTCTTACATTTATGTTGCATTTGATGTGGACTATTCTTGTCTTATGACCTATGTTTACTCAGACTACAATTTTGTGACAGAACTGTTGTATTTGTATTTCTTCTTAGTTTTCCCTTTACTTCACCTTCACTGTTTGCTACCAATATGTTGAACTTGATCTACTACTGTATACATACTAGTAGATACTTGGACTTACTTAAATACTTGCTTGATTGTATGTAGTACAGCAAGTATAATCTTAATGTTATGTTACCCTAAAAAGCTCTACCTCACCCTTGATTGAGTCTCCCTTCAGTGTTCCTTGTTTGATTGTCTTACAGTGTTGTGATCTACTAGAGTTTGCAGCCTAAGTACAACATACATTGCCACTTGAGGTTAAACCACTGAGAACAGAGTCAGTGGAGCAAAGCCCTCTCAGACCTGTATGGGACAAGGATAACTTTGCTCACCCTCTACAAGGATAGCTGCTAGGTTAGAAACTACTAGGCAAAGAGGTAACCTTGTAACATCAAGATTATACTTCCCTTATGTGCCCAATCCCATGTTGTAGATTCCCCATCCAATCTCCTACTCTCATTGCTTTATGCTGTGTTTGAGATCACCCTGAGGTTCTCATTGCTATGTGCTGTGCCTTTCAGGATGTTGTTGGTTCTCATTGCTTCACACTGTACCTTAATGACACAAACACCCCCCCCCCCCCCCATTTCCCTCATGCTATAATATGCCCACTTGTCAGTTGAAGGACCCCACCCTTGCAATCTGAACATTTGGTGGTCTGCAAAAGGAAGACTTTTTGATCATTCATGCTGATGTTTAATCTTGACAAATATCAAAAGTGGACAGTTCTTGATCCAAAGAAATCAAATCAAAGCATTCTTGATTGTCAGAAATTGAACAACCAAGTCTTTAGCTCACTGAGTCTGAGCAGCAATCCTGCACCTGCAAGTCTATTTATTCTATGTCATCTTCTTCTTGGAACTCCTTACCAGACAATACTTCTTCATTTTCTTCTGGACCCTTTATTCTCCAAATAATCTCCAAGGACCTTCAACACCTATGAACACTTTTGTACTTAATCCAACCCCTAATCAAAGTGCTAGTTGAAAGACTAGATGTATGTCCTTCCACTCCCCCACTCCCATCACCCTTACTGAACAAGTTGCTGACTTATTTGGACGAACCAGAGAATGAAACCCAGACTCAGACTCAGATGGAAGTAACGGTACTCCCTGATGACAAAACAGCAGATCCCCCTTGCCAAGATCCCCAGCAGTACCAAACCCAATTAGAGTTAGAACCCCTTGATGAGTGACATCACTCAGTGAACTCTCATCTTCTTGGAATGGACCTACTAAAGCAGAAAGAAGAAGAGAAGCAGCTAGAGCCCAAAGACAACAAATGTTGACCATAGTCAACATACCCCCTATCATACAACCCATTCACCAACTCACTTGATCCCCAAGTGCCACTTCAACAGCAACCCTACCACTGTACCAGCAACAACCATCACAGCATGCTCATGCCTATCAACAACAACTCCAACAGTTGATACTACAAATACTAGCACCCCAAAACAATCTCAGTGCTTCCATTAACCAAGCCACAATATTTGGCTTTGGAACAAACATTGTACCCCCAAACTAATGTTTCTTCCAGCAACCTTTGTTCACTCACCCAAGTATTGCATTGCGAAATCAACCTCCACCAGGAAATACAGGATATCAACCACAAACTGGAGAAACTTCACCAACAAACCTGTTATGAATATTGAGGAGACTGAGGCAGCTGAGGACACTGAGATGACCAAAGAAGATGAATTTGATAACATGCAACATATGATCAATACATTGTGGCATGAGATGGTAGAATTATGCCAACTCCTCAACTGGGAGTTGTGTGAAAGAGTTGATGACACATCAAGGTACTGTGGCATTTACTTCCCCTGTGATGATGACTTGTAGAACTATATTCATCTTGACCTATTTTTGCCTGATGATGATTTCTTACATCTATGTTGCATTTTGGATGCAGACTATACTAGCTCTGTTCTATGTTTAACTCAAACTACAGTTTTGTGACAGAACTGTTGTACT
>JAEUWS010000309.1:0-23402 GCA_018524945.1 Podaxis sp. C-F-92630
TTCTCCTTGGAGTAGTTACTATTGTTCTCACTTAACTCTTACATTCCAGACTTTATCCTGACTAGTAGTATATAAGTAGTTCTACAACCATTTGTACTCCTCAGTCAGAATATCAACTTAGATCTTGCTCCTGTATCTCCCATCCTCCACTACAAGTCCACTCCTCAGTCTGGGCTTGTCCTGTCCTTGTCTGTTATCTGTCTGCTCATCTGCTCATGTCCATAGTTGGCCAAGTGAGGCCATCATGGTATCAGAGGGGCACAACCCATAAGTTGAAGCCAAGGCCTTGACACAGTGTCTGCACACATCCACCCTCAGCCATCTGTGGTCCACCCCTGTCCGGAGTCAGCTCTTAACACAGAGTTTGGAATGAGAAGCCAAATGGGTGTCAACTTCAAATAATGAATTGATGATGTCATCCTTGATGGATGACTCATCTGTACTGCAGGACACCTCATGGGTGGCAGGTGTAGTAGGGGTGAATTCAGGAGTGAATTCAGGGATTGCAGGAAGGGGGTCAGAAGGTTGGGATTCATCCCAAGCAGCTCCAAGAGAGGGGGGGATATGGTTGATAGAAGCTGCATATTGTTGAGCTTCAGTGGGAAGAGTGTGTGGTGAGGGGGTGATTTCAGGAGAGAGGATGTTAGGGATGTTAGAGTCCTCCTTAATAGAAGGGGCAATGGACAGGTGGAGGGACTTAGCAGTACTGTGACTGTCACTAGAATCCTCATCACTGTGGGCAACAGATGCTGCATCATCATCATCTTGAATGTGCATGGTTTTTGTGAGAGTTGCCATGCATGTGTTGGTTGAGATGGAACGCTTGGTTCCAATAGATGGAGTGGGGGAAGAAGGTTGATGAAGATAGTATTCATCTTTGTTGAGCTCCTGGAAGGGTCCCTGGGATGGGAAACAAGGAAGGGTTTGAGCGGGGGTGGGCACTAAACTGGCTGACAAGTGGCGATGACTAAGAGAGTGAAGACTGTGAGCAGGATTTTTGATAGCTCCAAGGAGACTGCTAGTTTCCTTGTGCTCAGACATCTGTAGAATGAGTTGTGTATTCCTTTATGCTACAAGTAACTGACCACTGAGGATGATGGCAGTGGTTACTGGAAAAGGAAGGTGTGCACGAGGCAGCCATCCATGACAGCATGTTCTTGGCCCATTTCAGTGCTGGCAGATTGGTGTAGAATGCAAGTGAAGACATACCATGTGATAAATGTTTCAAAATTCAAGACTCAGATGGAGGAGTAAGCAGAAGCACCAGTGGATAACTGTGCAGCTCACTTGTTCATGGTGTATTCAATACAAATCTCCAGGTTGTTCTGTTGAATGGTGATGAACAACATCTTCAGTGCCAGGTCATCAATTGAGGCTGCCATCTGGTGGATGAGTTCCTTTACCTGTTCCTGGTGTTTACCTTTGTCCTTGTGGGCCACTGGACATGAGGTAAGTTCCAAAGCCAGCCACTAAACAGAGCAAGGACATACACTCAAAACACATGTAAGCACAAGGTGGGAACATGTATCCTTCAGCAATTGTTCGAAAATTTCCTCCAAGGTGGTACAAGCCAACTCTCCACTTAGCCTTCTTGTTTCTCATTGTCATAGACTTGTACAATGAGATCATCAGATTTTGTGAAGATTGCCACAACTGGGACTGAATCTCATCAGTTCAGAATGAGAGGGTTGGATATTCCCAACTAGCTTACCATTCCCTGCTCATTGCTTGTTGAAAAGCCTCTTTTCCAATTCCAATAAAGGTCGAGATACATTCAGGGTGAAGCAAAACCTAATGGTACCATCAGTTGAGCTGCAACAAGGAAGGTAATAAAACTGACCAGATCACATGAATTTGATCATGAACATCCTTAGATTTCACCCTCTCTTGTATGAAAGACTGCACTTCCAAGAGTTCCTCCTCACCTCCCACCTCAAATCCAGGAGAGTCATGGAAAATGAAGTTTGGGTTACTCTCAAAGGAGAACTCATGGCAAGCATCATGGATCCCTCACTACAGTGCTGGAATCAATGACATGATCTGATAAAAGTGTAGACATCATTGAGCTGGTACCTTGTCAGTTGGCTGAAGCTGTTGATAAGGGGGTGGTGACAAGGAGAAGGAGATATCTAGCCAAGCTTATGACTCACCTCATTGTAAACTGGATCACTAGTAGTATTTGCACATCTGCCTTAGCAGTGTCATTTTACCAGTATTTGCCCTACCGATAATGGGGATATGAAAGCAGGTGTATTTGGCTGGAAGCTTTGCAACTTCTTTTTAGTCAGTGGATGCAGACACAGAATGGGTGTGAGCAAACTGGACTGGCTAGATCCAAATCTGAAGGCATTCTTCAGTTGTTTGCCTAACTTTTTAGGGTCTGCAGGCATTTGTTAACCATATCAATGAGGGTTAGAGACAATAAAGAGCTGTGATGGCATTTAGATACCCTGGCCCATACCCATGAGATTTCTCATAACACCATCAACCACAAGACAGATCTGCAGAAGAGTCCAATTCATAGAGGGTTAGATTGTGTGATCTTTGCATCCTCCGATTCAATGATAAAGGCCCCATAACATCTCTGGACAACCACCTCCAAACTGGAAGTCCATGGTCCTTGAATTCAAAGCACTTGTCCCACCAGGCCACCACCACTGTTAAAAGCAGTAGATGTCAATGTTCTAAGTGTCCAAGTTTCACTGAATCCATTCATTGAGAATCTGTTCCGTGACTCAAGTGAAATCGAACTCAGCAAATTAACTTTGCAGGCCATTGTGCCCCTTACACTTTTATCCTCAGTTGTCCCCACCATCATACCATTTTACTGCCCTCCCTTCACCACTGTTGGTCCCATGTCCTTGTCCCAGCCCAATGTGTACCACTCTCATGCACTGACTTGACAACAAGACTCTGGATCTGAAATGGTTTAAAGGTCGGCACCTCCTTGGGTTGCAGCCACAATTCACACATTCAAGACACTGCCAGTTTCAGGAAACTGCTGTTTTGAGCTTCAATCAAGTGTCCCACTCTTTGATCTTTGGTGCATTCATGAAGGACATGTGCCAGCCTCCCTTAATCTCCTGGGGATGTGCAATTTACTTCAGCAAGAGTTCTGAGATCACGGGATATTTGAATGAATCTGACACCACTCCATGGATATATGTGCTCATGAGCTTTAAGGCACTGCAAACTGCAAATGCAAGCCCTCTGCTCAACAAGATCTCACATGGGGGACCACAAACAGCTCAAGGGACATGTGTCAGGAGGGAGAAATTTACTGTACTAGGCAGGAATGAAACAGTTGCATTGGTTGGGATGGCAAGATCACACTGGCAGGAAATGTCAAGAGAGCATGATGCATAAATGCCTGGGACTAGATATTTTTTGCATTCGACCTCACTGCCAGATCTCCTGTTTGCACCAATCACAGACCTGTGTCTGGCCCCAGGCTCAGTGAGATTGCCCAATGTGGACTCTGTGGTAGGTCCAGCATTAACGTTCAGGAAATGAACCCAGGAACCAGTTGGGATGGTCATGGTAGGTTGTTACATAAAGTATTATTCTCGCCAACCACTGTTCACATCATACTTGACACCGCACTTGACACATACATGCCTTGAGGCAGGTTGGCTGGTGACTGGACCGAAAGAGAGAGATTTGCCATTGCATCATCCTCGAGATTATCTGTGCTATAGATAGTCATCACCACTGTATCATTTGACATGTGCCTTTTTCAGGTTCCCTATAAACATCGCCCAATGAAGCCCAGTGAAAAGTCCCCCATGGGATTTCATGATCTGATCTTATATAGATGAAAATATCTTGTCAAATCTGAGAAATAAACATACTCACTTCAACTTCAGAGTCCCAATCTTGCTATGTCTGCAATTTTCTGACAGTGCTCTGGTGCCATTACTCCCATGGCATATATGCTTGGTGGTGCAATGTACATATAATCACTTTGGTTTGACAGGCGTGCATACAGGGGTATACAACACATCTGTCTTCCCTATTTTTCCATCACCCTTTTCTTCCTCCCTCCACTGTGTTCCTTCCTCCCTCCACCATGTTCCTCCCTCCCTCCACTGCATTCCTTCCTTCCTTTGCCACGTTCCTTCCTGCCTCTCCGTAATGTATAACCATCCTCATTAATGCCTTATGACCCAGAAATGACATGTCTTATTGCAATTAGTGGCCCAGATCAAGATGGATGTCCATCATCAAGAAGGTGAGTATATGCTTGAGAAATTCCCTACCAGCATACTGATAATCATATATATGCTATCTCAGAAGACAGAAGTCCCAGTCTACCACTACTCAGAATGCTGGATATATGTCTTGAGCCAATCGCCCAACATTTTGTATGTCCATTGTTGGCTCTGATGAAGCCCAACTAACACTTATCCTATTATGTAAGTTATCCAATGCTATATGAGACTATTGCATTGACCGTGAACCATTGCTTCAGTTGAATTCACTCGCCGTGGGCTTTCGGTATGTACATTGTTTCTTGAAATATCTGTATTCAGGCTGACAGGATCAGTTCAGATTTGTGGCCCTCAACTGAATCTGGTGTGGATTTAGATGATTCACTTCTGTAGATTAAATCATATTTCCTGCTCTGTAATTCTTAGATAGATTCAGATGTACCAGCATGCTTCCAATGGTATAGAATGCATTCATTTGACAAAATCTGAAATGGTCTGAAGACTGGGACAAGATGGATTCAGATTTTCCATGAAATATCTAGCTACAGGTAGGGTAAATGCTACAATTATTTCAGAAATTTTATGCCGGTCTGTGGACAACTGGCTGAATGGATTTGAAATGATCTGAAATTCGATATTTTCAGATCAACTCAGAAATTTTTCGTGGGGACTTTTGACTGGGAATGAAGTCTCGGCAGTGCCTACGTCATGCCTATGGCAGGAAGTTTTGCAGGCATTCCCAATCTTCAAGCTTCAAGCCTAAGTATTCCTCTTGTATCCAGTAAAGAACCAATCTCCAACTTGGTGATCCAGCATTGGACTCAGCCACTGCATTCGTGCAAGAGCTCTCTCGCTGCTTGTAATACCACCTACTTCACCCGAGCTCTCTGCGCGATCTCAACAGAGGTTTGGCTATGTACGGGATGCATGAGTATCAAGATCGACACCGAACACGGAAGAGACCACGTTGCGTTACGCCGAACATATTATCAGGAACCACTCACTGCGGAGGTTGCTCCGACCACTTGCTGGGACGAAGGTTTCGAGGAGGGGGTAGTTTGTGAGTACGAAACTCACAGTCAACCGGTGATCCGGCACTACTGTTATCCAGAACGAGGAGAAACGGAGGGTAAAGGCTTTGATGGTGGGACCAGACCACAATGGGCCTAACGGTGCGCATGTTCGACCGATGTAAATGGTAGAATTGAAGCAAAAGTACATATACGCTAGTACCGGCTGCGCAAAGAGGGACGGATCAACAATAACCTGTAACTCTCCACCATGGTCCTCGCCGTCCAAACTTCTCGATCCAGGGATGCGGTCCAAGATGGACCCTCTGCGTGAACAACGGATAATGTATCACCCCATTGAGCAGCCGCTCAAGAGGAGTCTGGTTAAAGGCAAACTTTCAAAGAACTTATTAGATATCCGGGACAACGTGACTCACCACCATCCCCAGGTAGTCCACCCGACGTGGCATCCGAGGGTCCCAGGGCTTCAACCACACCATTGATCTCGTCCCATGCAACCTCATTAGCCTTCAACGCCCTGCATAACTGCTGATGGTCCAGATCGGCCTTGAACCTATCTCGATAGTCCCTCACAGCGCGAAGAAAACGACCCCCAACTCCCGTCGAGCACATCTTTGGGTACCCACGAATGGCACTGGCATAGATCGATGCCGTGAGGAAGAGATAGTCACGCTGCTTCCCCTTATCCTCTAGACCAGTAGCGATCAGGGCCAGAATGTAAGCGTGTCTGCCTTGCATTTCGTCCGAGAGCGGACATGCGGTGAAGATCTTGGCAGACAGAAACAAGAACCAATAGGTGTAGGATGACGTATACGTCGTCCTGTTGATACTCTGACTCTCGGGCTGGAAATCCGTTGCGAAGGTGAAGAATCGCGTGAGCGTCTCGATGAGCACCTCGTGGATGTGAGAATGGGTGCCTGGGTACATTCGAATTATACCGGGTTCAGAGATGAGATGAAGGGGTTGTGCGTCAGGAGCCGAATCGAAGGTACGAGGCCTTTCGAACAACAATCGCGTCGTGAGGACACAGGCATTGATGAGGTTGGGCGTCAGAAAAGGTCGAGCCTTGCAGGTAGCGATTTGCAAGAGAGCAATCATACTGAGATCTTCCCGGGTTGCTGAGTTATCGGGGAAGAACACTCCAGAAGGCACGAATTTAGAAGTGGGAAGGAAGGGAATGAGGTCCGCAAGATCACTTGTTGGGAAGCGGTCCAGGTGGATGGGGAGAACCTCCGCGAGGCACTTCGCCAACGCCGTCCTTTCCTTCTCGCTTTCCGCAGACTTATTTTCCTTCACCGAAGCAAGGACTCCAATGGTGTCGTATGCGAATGGCTCCTCTTTGACGCCATGCCCGGGCTCCAAATGACGCAGCGATTGCGTCTCGGCAGCAAAATCCTCCTTGCGTTGTTGAAGCCAGATTCGGCTCCTTGACGTCCAATCGTCTGTCCAGTCTGGGTTCCCTCGTCTTTCTGGATCACAGTCATTGAGCCACAATTGTTTTAAACGCGTAACAACTTGAAGGAAGAGGTGTGACTGCGGAGATCGATAGGGGGATGGGAAGCAGTCTGGTCTGCCGGCTACAGGGAGCCATTGCAGTGCAGGATGAGCAGTTGTGGTAAGGAGGAATGCAAACGGAAGCCCGATAGCAATGGTGACAGGAACTGCAACACGCCAGCCGAGCTCAAAAAGGAACACGATGAGGCCAGCAAGAAAGAAGGTAAGGCCGAAAATGAGGATAACCGGAAGGGAAGTAAATATGAGAGGTATGTATGATTCACGGAGACCGCAGGAATGGATATGACTAAGGCCGAGGGCATCAGGTCCCCGCAGACTGCGCACGTGAGTTCGTATCCATTGGAGGGAGACGATCCCCACGAGGGCAGCCGTGAGACTGAGCACGAGGCTGAGGAACCAGAGGACATTCACAGAGTTATTGGCATGGTTGATTGTCGGTTTACCCTGTGCGACCCAGTCTTTACCGGCGGACTGGGTAGCAATCTGCCTCAGGAGCTGAACGCTTTCATCGGGTCGAAGAGCCTTTTGTGATTCGATCAGGAATGCAGTCACGATGGCGGAGAATAAACCAGACTGTTGCGAATGCGGTGTCGGTAACTGACTAGCTGGTGCTAAGCGTGACTCACGAAGATCAGAATATTCTGCACTTCGTCCTTCCAACTAGAGCACTGCTCTTTGTCTTTCTTCATCCAGAGCTCTTGCACTGTCATCCAATGTAGTTCGTCCTCAGTCTAAACGCCCCGCTCAGTGTCAAGGATCGGGATGCAAATAGTCCTAGAAATAGTCACCGGTGGGTTGCGTTCGGGCATATCCAATGTGGAGACACAAGTGAGATGGTGGCGAGGTACTGGTGACAGTGAGGAAGGCCTGTGTAACGGGATAACTACTAGACCCTTACTTTAGCGCCATAGTACGCCCTGTCACAGCAGATACATTAGCTATGCACTTGGGGAGAGGGATATGGTAGCCCTTTCGCACGAGGTTATTGTCCGTGATCCGAAGAACCTCAACGCCATCAACAGGAAGAGGTTCACAGATCGAGTCCGGTTGCATACGGAGACGACTCGGCGTCAGCGATGGCTAGGACTGTCGGTCTCCCAGTGGCATATATGGCATTGGGCGTGTTGGATGGCAAGGTCGGTATTCAAGGTGTCAGTAAACCTGGTGAAAAGGAGGTGTATGAAGCCGCACTTGGCCGATTGGAGGAATTTGGATTAGGGACTTTTGAGAGTGTTGAAGTCGTTAGGGCTGCGCCCGGTGTTGGAACTGTTGAGGACAGTCTACGTAGGAGCTCCATATGAGCTGGATACCCTCAGACAGAGTCGTCTTCTCATATCCGATGAATTGGATAGATTGTATTATAGCCCATTTAATACGACGTTCAACTTTTTGTTCACGCTGGGTGCACAGGCTTGTGCACCTTACTGGTATGCAAGGACATCAGTTCGACTAGTGACTGCGGCACCATGGCGCTAAGATAACGGATAAAGAAAGAACAGGCCTAAGTTAAAAATACGTACCCAACTGCTAATATTAAGCGCATCTTCCCCAGAATTCTTGAAACAGTACCCGTAACCTCCAAAGTTTCTAGAAAACACTTAGAACAGCGTCGTTAACGCCCAGTCCAACTTTCCATAAAACCATACGCGATCAATTTTGGCCCTGTGATCATGTGTTTCAGAACAAATCTCGACTATGCAAGTTAAACGGTGGCTGGTTTGTCTGTCCTTTTCGTTTTTTTATCTAGGTTTGTATGTCAATACAAGTAAAAAGTGTTTCCAGACTCTTTAATGTTCAATACTCTTTCATCACAAGTCCCTAATAATTACCAACCTAAAAATAAGTCAAGTCAATGATAAGATAAAATAAACTGGAGCGTAACGAAGGAACGAATTGTCTGAGCGAATAAATAACATCTCGGCAGAGGAAAATTGGACAAATGGGTAGTAAAATGAAAGAATGACAAATAGTCGATGGCGTAGAGAATCGAAGGTGGTGCCATCGCCATGGTGCACCTCCGAGTCGTTCATTCGCTTCGTGAGTGGCCATGCCCAGGCAGCCCTCTTGGCGCAGAAATACTCCTCGAGACCGTCACCATCTGCGCTGGAGGGCTGGAGGTAGCATTCACCATACTCATGGTAGCCTTACTTTCGCTACCATGCGACTGGGTATACCAAGCCGACTTGATCGGGGTAGTGTTATTACCATAGCCTCGCCGTCGGGGTCCCGCAGGACAAGGAGGAGACCTGGCGCTTAAGGAAGGTGTGGTGGCAGTGTCAGGAGTGTTGAAGCGGGTGCCACTGCGCGCTGATGTTCGTGGCGTTTTGATGATTGAGTCGGAGGTATTGATGGTAGGACATCTTGGTGCGTGCGTGCTCGTATGCGGTGGCGCTCTTGGTGGTGTGCGCGAGATGGACGATAGAGGGCAGGTAAATCCAGACTCAGGGTCCGGAGTAGCGGATTTGGTCGTTCTAGGTACTGAAGGTAGTCGTCGTAACGGAACTTTAGCCCGGTTATCCGACTTTTGACGAGGGGTGCCTGTTCTTGGAGGTTCTACTGACACGTCTTTTGGAGGCACTGGCGGTGCATCACTGGATGGAATGTCTGGGAGAGGAATCAATGGGGGAGGTTTAGGTGATTCTCGAGAAAGAAGTTGTGCGTTTGGCCTCCGTCTGTCCAGGGAATCAAATATAATACCCGCTCGCCTTGAGTTTTCTGGGGGACTGAGCTTCCGAGGCGTCGCGTGTTGGTCCCGAGATGGCGTCCATTCACTGTTCATGGTATCATTCCCCGGCTTTTCAAGTGTGGAAGTCACCGTGGGGGGTATAGGATCAGTATCAGTGGAGTTTGCCGCGTCGGGGACGACACGAGCATCGCCCTGCTGTCCATCAAGTGCCTGACGAGCAGTAAAATTCTGCGTAAGACAGGACCACTGCGGTGACATATGAGATTTCATAGTGGCGGATAAGGGTATTGCTATCCCCTTCTCAGCCGCCTGCCCATTGCCAGCCGCTCCCGTTTTCGCCAGTGGCGATTCCGGATATATCCCATGCCATTCCAGAAAGCTTAGTGTAGTCGAAGCAGAATATACCTTGAAGGGCGAGATGATGCTTATCGCAGCCGATGCTGGTACGGACAGCCCAGAGGCGGATGTGGGTTGGGCGGGTGGATCGTGGGTTGAAGGTGGAGGATTGAAGCGTCGGGGAAGGCAGTCTGATTCGGAACCGGAGCTTGAGTTGGACGAGCTCTCCGACGACGGCGGAAAGACATACGGCTGTCGCATCGTTCCGTTTATAGCTCGAGTTCCATCGGCTCCATCAAGAACATGCGCGAAATGCACGTCCAAGTCTGCATCAAAGAGGTCCTGAGGTCCAACGTCATGGTTGAAGAGAGGGGCAAGTGAGATGGGCCGTATCGCATGCTTGTCGCCGAGTCCCGGTACGTCCTTGAGATATTCCTGCCTCGGTGCATCAAGCTCGCCTGGTGGATCGTGTACATACACAGGGAAGACGGTTATAGGTCCAGGCCGGGGCGTCATTCGATACTTGTCCGGTTGTACAGACTCTGGAACCACAAGCTCCTGGTACCCCGTTGTCGACTTGTCATCGTGCAACGGATTAAGTTTGGGGGGAGTGGGGATGTCTTCATCCGGCAACGAGGGCTCATCCATCAATCCCCTCAGGGCTACCGGTGTAATCGGCGGGCTGAAACGCTTAATCTCGTTCTCCAACCAGGCCAACTCCTCTTCCACCTCGTCTTGATCCAACGGTAGCCCGATTGCAGACCGAGGGTCATCGTCGTCATCGAGGACTTCCCACGCTTCTGGGTCGTTGAAGATGCGCTCTGCGAGTGCACTGCCAGGTATAGTGTTGGGCAATGTGCTGCCCGGGAGAGGAGTTATGGGGGAGTCGGAGAGGTTGTCCAGGGAGGGAATGTCTACTCTAACCATGATATCCACGATTGATCCTACGAATGAATTGAATAGCCGGCGTCGGCGTCGAGCGGACGAAGAGACGAAGAGCCTCAGACTTGAAAGTCTTCGAGGGATGTTTGATTGCTCAAAATCAGTGCCAGACTGTGCTGCGGGCCAGTTAGCAGAAGGAAATCTATACTAGGGGAATGAGCGTACAGTGAGAACAGGAAGAGGAACAGGCTAAGCCCTGGATCTGTGCGAGTACTTAAACACCGCTCAACACACAACTGAGATGCATCATCTCTAAATCCGTGTGGTCAGGATTCCCATTTACAATCAGTGTATGATTACTCCATCAGCAGTCAATAATAGTATGATTGGACTGATGCGAGTGGATATGGTGACACAGGTCGGTGTTACTTATGAAGCGAAGCGCTGATGGTTGTGAAACATTACACAGTCGGGATTGCCTTTCCTGGCATACATCTTGCCTTTTCCAGGTACGCTGCTATGATAACCCGATAAATGCGACAAGTAGCAAGTTCTCATTTCAATTCTTAAGCGAACCCATTAGATACTTCACCGAAGAGGTGATCGCGACGCGACGATGGCGACCTGGAGGTGCTTCATAAGTCCAAGGGTCATTGCATGCAAAACTCGACGATATGGATATACAAGGCTACTGGGCATACAGGGTAGACGATCCGGCGTGTTACAGAATTAGAGAATGGGAGAGAATTGCAATAGGGTCGGTCATGCTCAGGCATATTCGCGCAAAACACGATTCAAGCCCTCTCTCTCCACACAATTCTCGAACCTAAAGCTCCTCGCGAGTTCCTCCAGCTGCGCCTCGTCCATCCCTTTGAAATGCTCCGCCCACTCTTTGACCATGAACTCTGCGAAAAGGATTGTTCGAGAAATCCTCGTCACCCTTTCTTCCACCGTCCAGGTAGGCGGATAGAGCTTCAGCTTTTGAGGGTCATCGGATACTTCGGAGCGGATGAGGTCGATGATGGGTTGGTATGCATATTTGACGTGTGTGTCGTCTTTGCCCCACGCGTCTGCGGCAAGCCTGTGCTTACGCATAAGGAATGGTTTGAGAAGCTTGATGTAGGGTGTTTCCTGAGATACATAGACCATCCCCTGGAAGCCGATATCTTTATACAGCCAGATTGACCAGCTTAATCGATCCTAGCAGATTGTCAGATCACACGAAAGGATCAACGATAATGACGTAGGCGAGTGCACACCTTTTTGTAAATCTCCAACTGGTCTCTAACAACCCTCAATCGGACCTCGTTCACCTCTTCCCAATCCTCTCCATCAAAGTCCTTTCTTGCGTAAACAGGCCCCCATTCACCATTCCAAACGCATAATCCCTTCTCGTCCATCCATTTCCGCTTCCTTTCATACGTCTTCACAAGCCTTTCCTTCTGTTCTTCACTGCCAACGTATACTCCAGGAGGGTTCGGGAATCCATAAGGGGAGTAGTCGTGTATTGAAAACGCTGCGTTACCCCATCTACCAGTGGCCACATCATCCGGGAACTGCGTGAAGTCGGCGGCAAAAGTGTTTCCGTCAAGGAAAATAATATGCCTTGCATCAACGCCCCTGACTGCCTCAACCAAGCGGTCGTACACCTCGACCAACCTCAGTTGCCTCCGACCATCTTTGCCTCCAACGTCAGTTCTTCCCCAACCACTTGGATCCGCAGGCTCATTAATGAGATTGTATCCACCAATCCACTTGTTATCCTTGTACCTCTCCGCAATAACAGTCCATAGCCACACAAGCCGATCTTGGAAATCCTTGTGTCGCCAGAAGTAGGGAAGGTGAGACCCAGAGTCGCAGTGCCATCCTCCTGATTGACCACCTGGCGCAGAGTGCATATCGATTATGGTGTAGATGGAATGTTGAGCACATAAAGAGATAACGCGATCGAGGTGATTGAAGGCATTGGGTTTGAGGGTGCGTGGATTAGCATCATCTGTGTAGTCGAAGACGGTGAGCAAGCTTGCGGAGAGGAGTAAGGGGAAGTGACGCATGCCTTCAAAGTGACGATAGTTCACTGCAATGCGAATGCAATTCAATCCCAGGGATCTGAAGAATTTGGCATCTGCCTCGGTGAAGAAGTGCTCGAGGTACTATCTCGCCAGTTAGTTCTAAGACTGAGTCTCCACGCGGAGTCCTGCCATACCTTGTCGAAGAAGAACTCCGCCTTGGAATCCCCGAGTACCTCAGCTAGGGCTTCACGAATTTGGTACTCGCATCCCGGATACCCTGGTTCGTTGTCCGTCAAAACAGCGATCTCTCAAGCAGTCATGAGCATGAGGCGCACCAGAGATAAAGTTCTCCATCCTACAAGCATCATATCATTAGTGATTATCAAACTATGAGATAACTGGCGCACGTACAACATCCATCCACCCAATCCCGCGCCTTTGAGAACGACTTCCTCCCCCTCTTCGTTGAAGACCTTCGTCCCAGATACTCGAAGGAAGGACATCGTGTGGTATTTCTGCGAGACAGTATACAAGTCAGAGAGGTTCTTGGTGGTGATTAATGGAATTACCTCGGCATTTTTGTCAACTTCGTTTTCACAACCGTGGACGGTAAGAGGTGCAACACGACCGAACCTATGACCAGTGGAGCTTCGGTCCGCCGGACCGGGGCGTCAGGGATCCTGACACGCCCCTCACAAGTGACAGGTCTCGACTCCTGATGTAACCCGACGCTTTGATTCCAGCTTCGTCGGAGCGTGCGGTGGTAAGAGATGGTGATAGCCGGGTATCTGGTCGAAACTGCTAGGCAATAGAGTGTAAGGAGAAGGATGCCTTGGATGTTGTGAGCCAGCAGCTTCCGCTGCAAGGCAATCTGGCTCAGAAATCGAAGAATATTAGTAATACTCGCTACTATCAATATTAGGGAGCTGGCCATTTTTCTTGTCCGTCATCTTTTCCCCGCACCGCTGCGACAAAATACTAGATTTTTTACGTATCCCACATGGGTATCTCCCAGTGGTGGGGTGGTCTCGTGGGTCTTAGGAGGAAAAATATCATGAGGTGGCTACAAGTGAGATGGTAGTCTCACTAGATCCGGGTCGGACGCAATATAAACCCAACCGCTGACCGACTGAGATTGCTTTGATTGATTCTCTATCAGGGTGCTACCCATCTCGCAGCCATATGTCGGTAATTGCACAACCAGAACAATACCCTAGAACCAGGATTCAGACGTCATCGTATATAGTGAGGAGGTTAGAGACAATTGAGGTGAGTCGATCACGCTCCTATCTGTCTATTCGATCCCCCACGAAGGTAGCAATGCTCCAATACTCAGAATATCAGGTAGTGGCTACGGTTGTTCTCCAGTTATGGAAAATCAGACCGCCCATCTCCAGCGCATATATCTGCTTCATGCAGATTCCCAAGGACATCGTATCATGGTGCGTTGCCTTTAATACATATATATAGGTGAGTTGTCCTTTACTCCAGTTTGTAACATCATTACTGCTAAGGAGAACTTGAGGTCGAGACCTCGTCGTACGTTGCATTACATGATCCGTTTCTCTCAGACATGTACTTTTGCGGCGTAATGAGACTTCCGTTTACAACTCGTCGGCTTTAGATTCATGTCCTGCCAAAATCCTTGATCACCGCCATTCGAGCACTTGCTGTGTCGATGCTGATGCAAGCTATGCGCAACTCTTCCGCCATACGAATCATTTTTCGTTACAAAGCCCGGTAGGAAGCGCCCATGGACGCTCAAGACGTCCAACGACTCATTGTGAGACCTCTTTGGCTGAATCCAAGCCCTACGATGAACTCCGCTCGCCACGCAAGTGATTCACCGCCTTCCGGCTACAAATTAACCCAAAACTAAAGCTGCTCTCCTGTTTTTCTGTTCTCATATAAGCATACATACAAATACATTTGATCTCTCACTTTGCAACTCGTATTCTTTCCCCCCCTCGGATGTGGAGTCCCCAACACGTCCATATTTTACAACTCGCCAGAACAAACACCCTCGACCCAACTTCTCTCGCTTCTCACCGTCGTCAAATTCTCGTACCCGTTTGGAGTGACAACAACCACATCTTCAATGCGCACTCCACCAACGGACTCATACTTCTTCAACACGTCGAGGTCAATGTACTTGGAGTTAAGAACAGGTTTAAGAAGATGCGTGTGGAAGTAGACCCCGGGTTCAACGGTCTATATCATCAACGCGGGATTATCAAATTAGCACCAACAATCGCTTTCGCTCGAGGATAAAGAAAAACTTACGACAACCATCCCAGCCTCCAAAGGCAACCTCAACCTCAAATACGTATAAAAGCTCTCATGCCCAACATCATCTTTCGGAATCGTCGGATTCTCAGCCGGCTTACTTGCCTCAGGCACATCATGCACATCCATCCCCAACGAATGTCCAAGCCCATGCGGGAAAAACGCCGCACTCACACCACTCTTCAAAATCTCCCCTTCACTCCCATTCCTAAACAACCCCAATTTCAAAAACCTGCGAACAAGGACTTTGTGACATTCGAGGTGGACGGTGTCCCAGTGTACGCCGGGTTTGATGAGTGCAAAAGCGGCGTTTTGCATTGCAAGGACGAGGTCGTAGATTTCACCGGATTGGGGTGTGAAACGGCCGGAGTTTCCGACTGGCATGGTACGTGTGATGTCGGAGGCGTAGTTGTTGAATTCGCAGCCGGCGTCAATGAGGAGGACTTGTGGGTGGATTTGTGTTGTATGCGGTTCGGGGTGGGTGTAGGAGGAAGAGAGGGGTTGGTTGTTCAAGTGGTCGTGTGGACCGACGGGACCCCATGCGAATTCCTTGCCGTTGCAGCAGTAATGTAGTGTTGCGGCTCGTGTGGATGTGGCTACGATGGGGAGATAGGCTTGGTGGACGGATCTGTTAACGGGAAATGATTAGCCCATGAGCGATAGTTCGTTCATCATGTACCAGAGCACGCACCCTTCTCGCCGACACGAAGCAACGAAGATGGCTTCAGCCTCAGCTTCCTTCTCGATCAACCACTCTTCAGGTAATAAGGGCCTTGTAACGCCTGCACCCTCCCCTCGTGTTATCTTGTTCTTGACCGCCAAACCAAGAACGCGCATGACAGTCTCGTGTGCGCGTGAGCTGATCTCATTGGCTTTCTTGATGAGTGCAATTTCATCTGCGTCTTTGATAAGTCGAGCACGCTAGAGTGCAGGTAGGAGGAGTCGATCATGGAAGGACACCGTGTTGGGTGAGTAACGGTTGAGATACTGAGGAAGATGACGAGGGAAGAGTGGGGAGTTCCTGGGGAGAGTGTGAACTAGTGTAGTTGGAGTGGTTTTGAGCAGTGTAGTGATGATTAGGGGGAATGAAGCGGGATTCTCGATGTTCGTAGCATCGAACAGAGTTCTTGGCTGTTGCCAAGTCGGGCGGAGGAATGGACCACATGATATCAGCCTGTTCGGCTTTGGGTATGAATAACGTAGTGGTCAGGGTACTAGCAGCGCCATCAGGTCCAGTGGGGTGGCATGTGGCGACGAGGAAGGAGGTGGGGACGTTGCACCCTGTGAGGTAGAAGAAATTGGACTCTTGACGGAATGAGAGTTCCCGATCGGTGTCGCTACGGTATCCCGTGGATTCACCGGCCACGAGCAGTATTTGTGGCTGTATAATTAGGTGGTTTGCCCTTTGGTGAGTGGCTAGTGCGTGAGCTGGTACAAAGGTAACAACGTGCCTTGGCTCGGTCCTGTTCTGGGAGGAGAGCAAGGATTTGCTCGAACGTCCTGAGGACGTGGTGTTGCGCTTCTCTGTTTGTGAGTAACTGGATATTAAAGTTGCGTCTGTCGCTGACCTTGGTAGCCCATGGTAAATGAGAGTCGAATAAAGCAAGCGGCTGGATCTTCGTCTCTCAATCAGATCAGATTTCACACGCTCCTATTCAGCGCAGGATCCTCTCTATGCGGAACTTCTGTACTGTTCACAACAACAAACATAGCGCGTTTCAGGTTCTATCCTAGCAATGTTGGAATTGTGATGTCTAGCATAACTAGCCCTCAAGTATTTAAACCGTTCCAGTTTGGTATAAGTATAAGATGGGTATTTTCCTTGCAGTGATAGGCAGCTCTAGTTGGGCGCCAAGTCTCCTTCTTCTGAATCCCTACTATGTGGGTACCCTAAAGCATCTATCCTTCTTTTTCAGCCTTGAAAAACTCCGTGTTCTGGAACGCAGGGACAAAATCGAGAGCAAAAATACGCCCGTCTCCTCGGAGCATGAACCAGAGCTCGCAGCTGTTCTCGCCGCTGTATTACGTCCTATTGTACTCGAATGTCATTGCTCGCTCTTATGCAGATAGTCTCTCGGCTTTCAGTACCGTAAAAATAAAATTGTCTGCGTATACTTTCATCGAACAGCGTTCTAAGGACTGCTCGACCGACCTTCACCCCTCCCGGACTTGCAACTAGCCTCCAACAAACAAACATTTCAGAATCTCCACAATTGCACGTGGGATCCGGGACAAAATGCTTGAACGCCATTCCTCCCCCGCGTCCTCTGTCATAGGAGCTTGGGGTTGAACACTGTAGCCGCCATAGTAACGCCAGATACTGTCGGTGACTCGGCGGAACCAAAGGTCGGAATCTACAACCCATGCGTCGTTGTCTGAGCAGTACTTCTTAATCAGGGCTCGAACGGCATATTTCGACTCTTCATACTCCTCCTCAAACATGTTCTTCTTTCCTTTCGACGTGGTGACACAAGCATGGCCCGCGAAGCGCATGTCGCGCCTTGTGAATTCGTCCTCGTTTGCATCCCACCAGTCCTCCATGCGATCTTCATCTCCAGTCCTGTAACCACGATCACAACGGGGATCTCCCCCTGGCAAATGATCTTCGTGAAGAGGACATAGTTGTCCTTGATGATGTCACGGTATCTAGCGCCACGAATGCAGTATACGAGAAGGCTGAGGCCATCCCTCAGCTTCTCGATGAGGCCATGAAGATGCTGGAGAGCCTCGTCCCCTGGGACAGACCCCACATCTCTTTGTTGAGACCAGCGGTGTCCCGGAGGACGTACTGCTTGTCGTCAACCGTGAGGGGATAGCCAGTGCTTTCAAAAGTGTAGCCGAGAGCCTTGTTGCTCACGGTCGCTACACCGTTGTCAGAGAGCATCATGATGTTGGTGAGACTACTCTTCCCTGTGCCAGTCTCCCCGAAGATAACGACGTTCTTCGGGCCGTCGATTTGAGTCTGACGGAACAGGGGCCCCGTCAGGATGTCACCAGCGCGCTTAGTTTGAGCTCTTTGGTTGAAGGCTAAATGTTACAAAGAAATGAACTCCAATACACCTGAAAGAATAATCTTTCTAACGCACTCTGGTACGGCCGCTCCGGGTTGATGGCTAGAGCGATGTCCGCCCACCTTGGTTCCTGGGATTGTTCAAGTTCCCCAGTTCCGTTTGGTGTAGGTGTTGGAGGCGATCGAACATTTGTGTGCCTGCCTGGCGTAGTAAAGTCGGTCGTCGCATTCCTAACGTCTCCTCGGTAATACTCCGGCCACCACTAGGTGTACGAGGATATGGGTGTTGTTGCTTTACAGGAAGTTGCATGTTCAGCGGAGCATGTGCGAGGGGAGAGAGTAGTGATAGCGGTTTTTACTGTGACATTTCTTCTATCCAAAGACCGCTGCCTATGGGTCACCCTTGGTTCGCTGGGATCCCTGGTTCGCTGGTCACAGCTGTGACAAGGCGGCCAAGACAAGCCAAATATGACTCCGCCTATAGGGCCATTGATCACCGTCTGTTTTGTATCAGAGCTGTACATTCATTGTAGTATCACACGAAGTAAGTATCATTAATAAATATCAAGATACTAGGACAAGACTCTACTGAAAATTTGAGTGAGACCATGGCTGAGGATGTTCCGTTTGATGTCTTGTCTAGACAGAGCCAATGCAGGATGCCCGCTGACTGAGATCACACCGATAGGATTGATTTACCTTTATTACTGTTAAACCTCAAGGCTGAGGAATGAAAGTATACGATGTTCTATTGACATAAGTAGGAGTGAACACAGACTGGCGAGGATAGATTGTAAAGACGCGAGCCCTAAGACTTCGTTAGGGATAAATGACGTTGAAACGCATAATTGATACGATCATTTTATTTGTACTCCGACTCGGCATTGTCTGGCAGAGCGTAACAAGCAGCGGAAAATTCAACTTTCTATCCACTCAAGATATAAGCCTCAAACAACCTGGAACATGTGAGGACTGCTGTTAACAAGTGATATACAACTTTTGAAGTGTGTAGGTTCAATGAGAAGCGAGATATCCTCGAGGCAGCGAATCAGGGGTCTCAGCGAACCAAGGGTGACCCATAGTATCCAGGAAAATGACCTTGATGCCTGCAGGCGTTTTCCGCAGCTGGTACTGTTGCGCTCGTTGAATGGCGGCAGGGTAATCTTAAGACTCTTCCTTCATTCAGGCTTTGAATGTCGGACCGTGATAAGAGGCAAATTAGTAATTCCGCAGTCCCTTACACTTAGAAGAGCTCCAGAAGCGCAGCAACCTATTGTAATATGGACCCACGTTACTCCTCGTGTAGGACAACAATAAATCATAAGTCCGAGCATAACCAGCATGGAACAATGGGAAGTATGGAAGAACTCCGACAGGCAAGAACCAAGGGTGAGGATGTCGACAGGACTGACTGCGGAGGCTACAAACGAAAGTGCGTTCAGGGCAGCATGAGGCAACTCGTGTACTTCAAAGTATGTATTGAGACGTTGGGTTATCTACGTTTTAAGATAGGAGGTGGCGTTGCTTCCGCAGTAGAACATTACAAAAATCCTCGATCAGTAGTACCATGAGCACATCGCTTATGGCACGGGGTTCTAGCTTTGGTGTGCAGCCTCCGTGAACAGCCTCCGTGAACAGCATGCCGAACTTTAATTGCACATGGCTTCCCTTGTTTGAAGACTGCGAGCCTCATCGATCACCGTTGTTCCAGATATAGACCAAGGATACTCAGAATTCCGCTGCTTCTTCTGCGACGAGAGAGATATAATCTTAAGAATGCTATCCCAAGGCAACTCGTAATCGGACTTTATCATCACCGCAAACTCCTCACTCCCCTCTTGCCATCATGTCTAGAACAAACGTTATCCTATTTGGCTCAACGGGAAGCGGGAAAAGTAGTATTGTCAACATGCTCTCTGACGAGGAGGTCGCCAAAATCTCCAGTGGAGCAAAGGGACAGACCTTCGAGAGTCAAGCCTTCGAGGTCGATGTTATGGGTCAACCAGTGACTCTATGGGACACCGCTGGTCTTGACGAAGGGGATGAAGGGCGTGTCTCTAAATCCGAGGCCATCGTGCAACTTTACAAACTCGTCCGGAAGCTTTCGGAGGGCGTCAGTCTTCTGGCGTTTATCATGCGAGCCCCTCGCATCATGAAGTCTGCCCCCCAGAACTGGAAGCTGTTCCGCGACGTTATCTGCCAGGGTGCGGTGCCCACGGTCATCATTATCACTGGTTTGGAGCAGGAAGATGATATGGATCAGTGGTGGTTGGATAACAAAGGGGCGTTTCAGGCATATGAAATCTTCCCTGCCGGTTATGCATGCATCACTGCTTCGAGAGGGAAGGCTCTCAAGAACGGGGCGGGTCATAAGTACGACGATGAATACGAGGACTCACGGGAGAAAGTACGGAAACTCATACGAACAACCTCGTTGGACGCCCCCTGGCGTGTTCCACCCGCAGAATGGTTCAAGACCATCACTACCACCTGGATTGAATACAAGAGCAATTGCTGGGGGCAGGAGGAGATAAGACATGAGGAGGAGAAAGAGGTTGAGGGAGGGGCTTTTCAGAAACTGATTGATGGATGTGGGATGCCAAAGAGCGAAGCGGAGGAGCTCGCGAAGAAGATGAAAAGTATCTGAGCCTGGTACCCTTATCCTTGACCTTCGGTGATGTATAGATAGCTTCAAGTAACCCATTTCAGCGTTTGTATATCACACCTTATATACTTACCTTTGAGTGCGACTAAATACCCAGGCTCCTTCCCAGTCGCGCGGGACGCTCTTATATAATACACTTGTTCCTCGGTTCAAGCGAAACTTGAACATAGGCCAGCAACCGTTGCCGATGAGACCGCCTGAAGGACTTCCATCCCCAGGTAGTCCACCCGACGCGGCACCCGGGGGTCCCAGGGCTTCAACTATATTATCGATCTCGTCCCATGCAACTTCATTAGCCTTCAGCGCCCTGCATAACTGCTGATGGTCCAGATCGGCCTTGAACCTATCACGATAGTCCCTCACAGCGCGAAGAAAACGACCCCCAACTCCCGTCGAGCGCATCTTTAGGTAACCGGAAATGGCACTGGTATAGACCGATGCCGTGAGGAAGAGATAGTCATGCCGCTTCCCGTTATCCTCTAGACCAGTAGCGACCAGGGCCAGAATATAAGCGTGTCTGCCTTGCATTTCGTCCGAGAGCGGACACGTGGTGAAGATCTTGGCAGACAGAACCAAGAACCAACAGGTGTAGGATGATGTATACGTGGTCCCGTTGATACTCTGACCCTCGGGCTGGAAATCCGTTACGAAGGTGAAGGATCGCGTGAGGGTCTCGATGGGCACCTCGTGGATGTGAGAGTGGGTGTCTGGGTGCATTCGAATTACACCGGGTTCAGGGATGAGGTGGAGGGGTTGTGCGTCAGGGGCCGAACCAAAAGTGCGAGGCCTTTCGAACAACAATCGCGCCGTGAGGACACAGGCACTGATGAGGTTGGGCGCCAGAAAAGGTCGAGCCTTGCAGGTAGCGATTTGCAAGAGAGCAACCGTACTGAGATCTTCCCGGGTTGCTGAGCTCTCGGGGAAGAACACTCTAGAAGGCACAAATTTAGAAGCGGGAAGGAAGGGAATGAGGTCCGCAAGATCACTTGCAGGGAAGCGGTCCAGGTGGATGGGGAGAACCTCCGCGAGGCACTTTGCCAACGCCGTCCTTTCCTTCTCGCTTTCCGCAGACTTATTTTCCTTCACAGAAGCAAGGACTTGAATAGTATCGTATGCAAATGGCTTCTCTTTGACGCAATCCCGGGCACCAAATGACGCGGCGTTTGCGTCTCGCCAGCAAGGTCCTCCTCGCGTTGTTGAAGCCAGATTCGGCTCCTCGATGTCCAATCGTCTGTCCAGTCTGGGTTCCCTCGTCTTTCTGGATCACAGCCATTGAGTCACAATTGTTTCAAACGCGTAACAACTTGAAAGAAGGGGTGTGACTGCGGAGATCGATACGGGGATGGGAAACAGTCTGGTCTGTTGGCTACAGGGAGCCGTTGCAATGCAGGATGTGCAGTTGTGGTAAGGAGGAATGCAAACGGAAGCCCGATAGCAATGGTGACAGGAACTGCGACACGCCAACCGAGCTCAAAAAGGAACACGATGAGGCCAGCAAGAAAGAAGGTAAGGCTGATAACCGGAAGGGAAGTAAATATGAGAGGGATGTATGACTGGTGCAGACCGCGAGAGTGATATGGCTAAGACCGAGGGCATCAGGTCCCCCGCAGACTGCGCACGTGAGTCCGTATCCATCGGAGGGAGACAATCCCCACGAGGGCAGCCGTGAGACTGAGCACGAGGCTGAGGAACCAGAGGACATTCACAGAGTTATTGGCATGGTCGACTGTTGGTTTACCCTGTGCGACCCAGTCTTTACCGGCGGACTGGGCAGCGATCTGCCTCAAAAGTTGAACACTTTCATCGGGTCGGAGAGCCTTTTGTGATTCAATCAGGAATGCAGTCACGATGGCAGAGAATAAACCAGACTGTTGTAAATGCGGTGTTGGTAACTGACTAGCTGGTGCTAAGCGCGACTCACGAAGATCAGAACATTCTGCACTTCGTCCTTCCAACTGGAGCACTGCTCTTTGTCTTTCTTCATCCAGAGTTCTTGCACCGTCATCCAATGTAGTTCGTCCTCAGTCTAAACGCCCCGCTCAGTGTCAAGGGTTGGGATGCAAATAGTCCTAGAAATAGTCACCGGTGGGTTTTGTTCGGGCATATCCAATGTGGAGACACAAGTGAGATGGTGACGAGGTACTGGCGACAGTGAGGAAGGCCTGTGTAACGGGATAACTGCTAGACCCTTACTTTAGCGCCGTAGTATGCCCTGTCACAGCAGACACACCAGCTACATCAACGAGTCGGCTTGAAATAGTTATTACGTGTTATTCTATGTAATCTACTTGAATAATAGCGCTCACGGGTGCTCAAGACGTCTGACGACTCATTGTGAGACCTCGTTGGCTAAATCCAAGCCCTACAATGAACTCCACTCACCACGCAAGTGATTCACCGCCTTCCGGCTACGAATTAACCCGAAACTAAAGCTGCTCTCCTGTTTCTCTGTTCTCGTATAAGCATACATACAAATACACTTGATTTCTCACTTCACAACTCGTATTCTTTCCCCCCTTGGATATGGAATCCCCAACACATCCACACTTTACAACTCGCCAGAACAAACACCCTCGACCCAACCTCTCTCGCTCCTCACCGTCGTCAAATTCTCGTACCCATTCGGAGTGATAACAACCACATCTTCAATGCGCACTCCACCAACGGATTCATACTTCTTCAACACGTCAAGGTTGATGTACTTGGAGTTAATAACAGGTTTAAGAAGATGCGTGTGGAAGTAGACCCCGGGTTCAACGGTCTATATC
>JAEUWS010000314.1:0-23379 GCA_018524945.1 Podaxis sp. C-F-92630
GTATTGTAGTCGAACGCTTTATAGTCCTTGTTGTATAAGGTCTATATTGCTAAAGGTTACAATCCGGAAGTACACGAGAAGTTTCCTTTGATACAATCTGCGGATACGTATCGGGTTTCCTTACGGACTGAGGAAGCCTCACTATAACAACATCAGAATCAGACTTTTAGATGTCAGATAAGCATAGGAAAGTAAGCATGGGAGCATGCAGACAGTTGTGACATGGGAACAGAATAATCAACAAATGTATATTGTGAAAGGAAACCAATTCAAACATGAAAGCAATTATGAGAGAGGTTCATTGAATTGAAGGTATTGTAATTGGATTCAGAGAAGGATTTGCCATAGAATTTTTTAAAGAAAAGTGTGGGATTATAGTTTAAAGAGAGATTGTGTATAAAGAGACCAATAGATGCACTCTGTTCAGCTGTCAAACTTGGAGGATCAGTTAAAGAATGCTGGGTCAGATATTTAGTCAGAAGCAAAGAGAGACTAGAGGGTTGGTGGCATGATTCTGAATAGACATTTGTGAAGTTTGTTGAAATCCATATAGATGCATACATATATGGGAATGAATGTGAATCTGTGAATATGTGCACTAGCCAAAAAAATAGTGAGCTGTAAACCTACACATCCCTACAATTCTAGTTATGTGGGGCCCATAACCTGTATGCTATAGCAGATGTATATGTGTTCAACTACAGGATAATCAGTAATGATACAAAATACAAACAACAGAGTATACATACACCTCAGTTGATGGTAGACAACTGAAGAAGACAAATGGAGAGGTCTACAATATAACTAATACTAGAAAGTCATGTGATACCGATCAATACAGCCTAATAGTTTTTAACAGAAAACTATATAAGGGGTTGTAAGAAATACTCAGTCCCTCGTAAGCGGTATGAGAACTATTTATTAAGTACCTATAAGAAATACTACGCAATATAAGTGAAAAGGAAACAATCATGCTAGATAGGATCACTCACCTCAGTCCCTCGTAAGCGGTACGAGAACTGAGGGGAGTTTACAATGTATCTATGTTTATATAATGTCTGTCCGTAAACTACAAGAGGAGAACATTCTGTATCAAACTAAAGCGTGTCATTGTCCATCATCGTACGTCATCTCGTCAGCCCCCTGATCCCTCTGAGCTCGCGTCTGTCTCGATGTGCGCTTGGATTCCAACAGGGGTCACATAGTCTAATGGTATGTTGTTCTTGTCTGCTATTGTATCTTGTCTTGTTGCTTCTCTGTAGTGTTGGGTTCATTTCATCTAAGGTACAAATCTTTACTAAACTGAATCCATGTGGCCCTCCAACCGGGTTTCCTCGCCCATCCCCGCATTCCAGATCCTCACCGTCTGATCATCCGATCCCGAGGCAACTTGCGCTCCGTCAGGCGAGAAAGCAACAGACCACACCGGATCTGTGTGGCCCTCCAACCGGACTCCCTCCTCGCCCGTCCCCGCATTCCAGATCCTCACCGTCCCATCATCTGATCCCGAGGCAACTCGCGCGCCGTCGGGCGAGAAGGCAACAGACCACACCCCACCCGTGTGGCCCTCCAACCGGGCTTCTTCCTCACCCTTCCCCACATTCCAGATCCTCACCGTCCCATCATGCGATCCCGAGGCAACTCGCGTGCCGTCGGGCGAGAAAGCGACAGACAACACTGAGTCCATGTGGCCCTCCAACCGGGCTTCCTCGCCCGTCCCCACATTCCAGATCCTCACCGTCCCATCATCCGATCCCGAGGCAACTCGCGCGCTGTCGGGCGAGAAGGCGACAGACCACACCCCACCCGTGTGACCCTCCAACCAGGCTTCCTCCTCGCCCATCCCCGCATTCCAGATCCTCACCGTCTGATCATGCGATCCCGAGGCAACTCGCGCGCCGTCGGGCGAGAAAGCAACAGACCACACCAGACCCGTGTGGCCCTCTAACCGGGCTTCCTCCTCGCCCGTCCCCGCATTCCAGATCCTCACCGTCCGATCATCCGATCCCAAGGCAACTCGCGCGCTGTCAGGCGAGAAAGCAACAGACAACACCGGACCCGTGTGGCCCTCCAACCGGGCTCCCTCCTCGCCCGTCCCTGCATTCCAGATCCTCACCGTCCCATCACTCGATCCCGAAGCAACTCGCGCGCCGTCGGGCGAGAAAGTGACAGAGGACACCCCACCCGTGTGGCCCTCCAACCGGGCTCCTTCCTCGCCCATCCCTGCGTTCCAGATCCTCACCGTCCGATCATGCGATCCCGAGGCAACTCGCGCGCCATCAGGCGAGAAAGCGACGGAGGACACCCCACCCGTGTGGCCCTCCAACCGGGCTTCCTTCTCGCCCGTCCCCGCATTCCAGATCCTCACCGTCCGATCATGCGATCCCGAGACAACTCGCGCGCCGTCAGGCGAGAAAGCAACAGACAACACCGAACCCGTGTGGCCCTCCAACCGGGCTCCCTCCTCGCCCGTCCCCGCATTCCAGATCCTCACCGTCCCATCACCTGATCCCGAGGCAACTCGCACGCCGTCGGGCGAGAAAGCAACAGACCACACCCCACCCGTGTGGCCCTCCAACCGGGCTTCCTCCTCGCCCGTCCCCGCATTCCAGATCCTCACCGTCCGATCATCTGATCCCGAGGCAACTCGCGCACCGTCAGGTGAGAAAGCGACAGAGGACACCCCACCCGTGTGGCCCTCCAACCAGATTCCCTCCTCGCCCGTCCCCGCATTCCAGATCCTCACCGTTCGATCATGCGATCCCGAGACAACTCGCGCGCCGTCGGGCGAGAAAGCGACAGACGACACCGGACCCGTGTGGCCCTCTAACCGGGCTTCCTCCTCGCCCGTCCCTGCATTCCAGATCCTCACCGTCCGATCATCCGATCCCGAGGCAACTCGCATGCCGTTGGGCGAGAAAGTGACAGACAACACTGAATCCGTGTGGCCCTCCAACCGGGCTTCCTCCTCGCCCGTCCCCGCATTCCAGATCCTCACCGTCCGATCATGCGATCCCGAGGCAACTCGCGCGCCGTCGGGCGAGAAAGCGACAGAACTGATCACCGAACCTCCACCCATGTAGTGTTCCATTGGTCCCCATGAGTCAGGTAGACCCATTACGACACTTCGTAGCCTCGTCTGTGCACGATAAACTTGGCGCATCAAAGACTTCTTGGGAATCCATGTGAATGCCGACTGGTAAACCTCAAAACAACACTTCTGAATGCGCTCGAAGCTCAGCTGCAAAAATCGACGGGCATCATCAATGAGTGGTCGCAAATCCTTAGCATCCGTGATCTGGATTCGCTGCCATGACATCAACACATGAATTGTGCTTTCTCATGATTAAGACTTACCGAGAGAGCGGCGCTTGCACTGACAAGCGACTTAAGCCCTGTCTTTAGTTCACCAACAATACTCAAGCACTCCATCCAATGCAAGAGGTAAGTTTTCAGGAACTTGCGCAGCGCATCAATAACGTCTTCGATGGCGGGTGTGCTTGAGTCCCGGACCTCACTTAGATGGGTGGCCCAGTAAATGCACGCATATTTGAGTGCTTCGGGGATTTTGCTGGGATCCTCGGGTGGATTGGTTCTGTCCATATGGGAAGTGGTCAATTTTTTCGGAACATCACAGATGTTATACTTGAGCCGCCCGATCATGAGCTCAAGGCATCTGAGCGCAAGTTCTGCATGACCACGGGCGGGGAGAAGAGGGGTGAATGGGGAGAAATGTTCTGGTGGGCAGCGTTTGGGGTCTGTAAGGAATTCGGGGAAGGATGCATGAAATGCGGAGACGGGGGCTCTTTCTTCAGAAGGAATGTGAACGACGGAGCTGAATGGTGATAAGTGCGTCTTCGGCTCCGGTATCTTAGACAACGCGGAAAGGGCCTTGAGTGACAACGGCTGTTGTAGGAATATGATGAACGAGACGAGGGTCTCCATCTGTGATAATTCTTCTTCTTCTCGCTGATTACAAGCTTGGGCAACAATACCTCCGTAGAGCTCATCAATGGGCGAAGTTTGCTGCAGAGTCTTTGTGGGCTTGGTCAATAACGTGAGGCGCTGTTTGTAATTGCCCTCGCCGGCTCGAATATAGCGCACTGCCGTAGCTGCATAGACAAAAAGTTTCCCGGAGTCCTTGACAATTTGAGACAATTCGCTATCGGGAGGCCACCCATCCTCCTTGTCAGGGTCACAGTTCCTCTTGATATCGTCCAGTGATGCCTCCACGTACACCCGGATGTCGCTCTCCACTACGCTTTTCTCGACCTCATGAAGCAAGAAAGTATTGTGGGAACCCTTCGACGAATTGAAGGCGGTAGTAATGAAATGATGAGCTCTACTGACGATAAAGAACTTGAGGGGAAGGTCCGAAGCGGAACTGAGAATGACCCGAATGAGGCGGTGGATGAGGTTGAGGTTTGTGCATTCGTCGAGAGCATCAATGACAACAATCTTGTAAATCCCGACCCGGCCACCGACGGCGGCCCGCAATGGCTCAGCAATGAGTTTGTCGAACTGTTTTTGCATGTCATTCGACTCCACCAAATCCGGGTCCTTCATGGCTTTCACGAGTCCCGCATTGAAAGTGGGTGAACCCTTGGCAAGGCCATATGCGATACCCGGGATGATGCGACGCGCGTCCTTGGTTTTCTCTGAGGCTCGAGAGCAGAAGAAACTTGCTCCAAGCATCTGCCGTTGCTCAAAGCGCTCGCAAAGCGACTGCGCAATCGTCGACTTCCCGATGCCTGCCATTCCTGCAAGCCAATGCACCTTAACACCCTTCTCGTCGGAAGCTTGGGCTTCCAACTCTTTGAGGACATTGACGCGTGTACCGGGCATGCATCCTGTGGGATCACCATAGGCAGAGTGCCGGGTTTCATATGAAGCGCCCTCGGAACGAAGTTTGTCAATCAGATCTGTGACGATATGAGAACCCCAAGCCATCACTTCGAGAAGCAACTTACCGGCCTTCAGCATCTGTTCGTGGAATACATGAGGCTGAAAATCGCTTCCTCAGGCGCAAAATCACTTACTTGTGACATGTTGATGTGTATGAGTTGATTGTCAACCATTATCGGGTGATTGATCACAAAGTTGTGTGCATCTTTGAACATTCCTTGATTGTGTTCTTCAGGAAAAGCGAATTCAATATTTCATCCCAAGTTGTCACTCCTAAGGAGCAGCTTACCGGACTTCAGCATCTGTCAAAGGAATATATGAGGCTGACAGCGCTTCCTCAGGCGCGAAATCACTTACTTGTAACATGTCCTGCACAGTTACATTGGCGTGGAATTGCATGTCAATCTGGGGAACGTGATGAGCACCATGCATGCAGAAGCACGATCCACAGTTTGAACGCCTACCAGGAAGAGATCGCAAGCACTGTTGAGGCTCCTTAGCATCCCTTGTATCGTCCCGGCATCGTTCGAAACTTCGGCTATGCGGGTCACCGAATGTCGTTTTTGCAAGTCCTGGATAGCTTTAACTAAGCGCTCAATATCTCTGTGAGGCCGCCAAAGGAAAATGAGATACGAAAGCAAGCAAGCGAGGCCAATACGCACGTGGAGAAACTTTGGATTCTCTCTTCTAATATATCCAATCCTCCTTCTTCTTTGTACCTTTGGACCAATGATAGAATAGCATATGATCTTGCCACGAGTCCTTCTAGCTCCTCCTGGTTTGTAGATACTCCCTGCCGATCAAACTTAGTAGCGTTAATACGATAGAAATGGATTGCGCACTTCAAAGATCTTGTAAATTGTCTCAAATGCGGCTGCGACTGCTTTCAGAGGTAGGCAGAGGTCGGAACATTCCTCGAGTCCTGTTGCTACGACCACCAATCCATGAAGGACAGTGCCGCTCACCGCTTTCGCTTTTCCAAGCAGTGTTGGCGGGTTTTGCTGTGCGGTCGGAACCTGGACGACCTCCTCATATTCGTTACCGGCGGGCGGTGCTGGGGTTTGGACACTTGGAGTAGCTTGAGGGGTCGCAGGTGTAGTTGGGTTTTGGGGCGTTGGGAGATTGTGGGAAGCCCCTGGAACGGGGGCAGAAGCAACATGAGCTATTGGGGGACCCTCAGAGGTCTCGGGGAGACCAGAAGCGGTTTCGGGTTTTGGGGGAATTGGTGTGGTCGCAGACGCGGAGAGTGTACCGACTCTTGAAAGGGCAGGAACTGCAGGAATCCCAAGAACTAAGGCGTTTCTGGCGAGTGCAGAGGTACTGCGACGCTGCGAATTTCCCGCAGATTGGGCCGTCATATTTGGCTTTTCTTTGAAAAGTTTCGAAAAAAAGGGCATTGTAAATCGATAAGCGCAGGAAGAGTGTGCGATCGATGGGAGTCAACGAACAAGCAGTAGACGTGAGGGAGGTAGCCATGATCAGGGTCAATATATACATATTCGAACATCCAACTTGGCTCAGCCACTTTCATATCAGCACTGTCATGATTAATGATTAATGATTCTTCACAGCTATGTATACTACATTCGCCATCACATCATTTCGCTACCCAAATCTCTTCATGGCCTTCCCACATCCACCGTTATACAATCCCCGCCAGAGGTCACGATCCTTCAGGTCTAGATCTCGCACTTCCTTTGCTATAAGATAATTTCCCAGCGATACCGCATGTTTGAGGCGGTCTAAGAGGGTGTTTCGGTGAAGGGTCGGTCAGGCTGGGATATTGGCTGGGTTGCTTTCTCAATAACAATGGCGTGTAACCGCCTAATTTTGTTTTCATACGAAAGAAGTCGTGCCGTGGTTCAGGTGATGTCCACGCTTCGAAATTTGATTACTCTGTTGCCGCTCCCCGCCCGGCTCGTGTCCTGCTTCCGCGCTTTTTTCCCCGATTGAATATGCCGCCCTTTCTCAATTCATTCTGCTTGTCCTAGGTCCTCGTCGGGGTCCCCATTCAATACATCTGGTCACAGACACGGCTCTTTGAAGGACTCGCCTGCAGTTTGAGTTGTCATTGTCAACATCGTCGTCGTCATCGTCATTGTCGGTGCCCCTCCCCCCTCATTACGGAGTGGCCTGCCACCCTCCCGCAACTGCCGGCTGCCTCCCCCTCACTGTTCGCTGCGACTGCTTATGCAATTCCAGCTTCTCAAGACGACATCACCCTCAACTCAAGCTCAAAACTACAGATGGGGCAAGCCAGAGAGGAAAAACCTGGAATTGTTGTCGGGATCAAATACTTTAACAGACTTGACAAATGACAAAGAGTACACTCTGACAAACCAGCAAGGAGATCAAAAAGAGAACCGAAGGAGAAAACCTATGTGAAGGAACAGGGAGAGTATGAAAAAAAGAATCCGTAACAAGAGATATGGTATGCGCCCTGGCATCCTATTGGCAGACAACATCTCGTACATGTACACACATCGAGCACCATTCCATGTCTCGAGTCTCCCAATCTTCCACCCAACCCATCAAAGGAGGTCCAGCCACTTCGTACATGTACCCGTACACGAACAGAAGCGCGCGTTCCCCAGCTCCATGTGCGTCCCCTACCGCCACCCATCACGAACCTCTTCTCAAACATCAGTCAAAATACCTTTCACACCTCCACTCTGCGTACGCCCCCCGTCCCTCCCCTTTCCTGCAAACATTCTCAACCCCGTACTCCCATCACTACTCCCACCTGCCCAACTCTGACTCTCATACCTTCCCCTCTCCCAATTCCTCGTCCCAGGCCCACTACCCACTTCAACAGGCTCATCTTCAAACTCTCCGTCCCCAGATCCAGGGAACGGATAACTCTCCTGCTGCTGATGTCCGGTCGCTGTCGATGCAGTCGTAGTCGACCTCGAAATCCCCGAAGGTAACGAGACGAATGGAATTGGAACCGCTTTCTTGTCCTTATCCTTCTTTTTCTTCCGCTCTTGTTCCCGCGAGTCCGTATCCGATTTCGCTTTCGTGTGCGATTTCGACTTTGAACTCGAACCAGACTTGCTACTCGTCGATTTACTGCCACTCTTGCTCGACTCCTTCACCCCGTGATCGTCTTCGAGGGTTCTGGAGCCTGTGGTTGTTTTGGCGACTTCGGCGTACGAGGTGATGGTAGCTGATGTACAGCAACCGCAACCGTTGATCCGGCCATAGGGGTCACAACTCCCTCTCCCTCTCCTTCTGCTTCCACCTCTCCTTCATCACCAAATCCAAGATCTCCCGAATCAACCCACCCATCCCCAATATCACTCTCCTCCTCTGCCTCTTCCTCTCCCTCATGTGAATCTGGCTTCAACGTATCCATCGTTTCCTGTCTGCTCCCCCTCGCGGCAGGAGTCCCAAAGTCAAATTTCGCCGCCGGTCCAGGCGTAAGTGCCTCAACAGGATCTTCCTCTGTATCGCCCCCCTGGCTCTGACTCCATGTTGAAGTCAAGCGAGACACCGAGACAGGTGGCTCATAAAACTCTTCGTCATCATCATCACTGACATTGTCATCTTCATCGCCGTTGCCATCACTTCCCGCCGCACGCCGCTTCTGCTTAGCTTCATCCTCATCTCCAAGATCCATATCCAGCTCATCTTCATCATCATCCTCAACATCAGGCTCCGACATCGACTCAAGTCCCATCATACTCTCATCATCAAATCTTCATGAGCCCACTTGGGATGATCATCCTGTATCGAAAATATACTCCTCGGGAGCTACAGAAAAAAACACCACAGGCCATTAATATCGCACGTCTCATAAAAACAAAAGAGAATTTGCGAATGCAACTACTCACCTCGTCAACCCTCCTCCTCAAATCCACCTACTCCCCAACATCCCTACACAAAAACCCAAGCAACATACTCGGATCCAACCCACTCAACGGCATCTTCCTAACCCTCTCACAATGATACGTCTTCAACTCCGCAGCACTATACGATGCCACATAATGCTCCTGCAACGCATCCAACCCACCAGCACCACCAGACGTACTAGCGGAGGGCGACGCCGAAGCACCAGTAGACGACGTGTTAGTATTGTTAGTATTCGCAGAAGCGTTGGTAGACGTGGTATTAGTCGTAGACGCAGACGTGCCAGACGTGTTTGACGTCGATGAACTTTGCGAGAGGACGACTGAGATCGGGATCGGCGCTGCTGGGGTTGCAGTCATGCGTTCTCCGTGTTCGGACACTACCTCCCCTCCCTCCCCAGATCCAGCTCCGGAACCAACAACCACACTTCGCACATCTTCCTCACCCGAAAGCTCTCTCTGCAATGGACTAGGCGACGCAGGCGCATGTTCATGCGTATGTCCATGTCCATGATACGAAGAGGGAGGGAACCCCCCACTACTCGCACGTCCCGAAGTCGAACTAGTCGGCGAGGTCGGGATCCGACCATGGGTTTGCGAATGCGATGATCGAGTAGGACTATGACTCGATGCGGTTTGGTATGAGGCATGATCTTTGCGTGTTCCCTTCCCTTTTCTTTTCTCCTTATCCCCTCCCTCCCTTTCTCTTTCTCTTTGACTCTCACTTCCCCGCCTCCGCACGTGTTCATATAGGGACTCCCCATCCCTCTCCCCATCCCTTTCTCTCAAAATCGGCGCGGGACCACCCTCGCCAAAAGGCAGTGGTCGCAACGGGATGGCAGGCCTGGGATTATGAGGGTCAAGATAGAACAAATTCTCAGCCTGCGACCCGACAAAATAGTATGACGAGCTCGGACGACCACCCGCAATGCCTATCGACTGTGGGAACGTGAACAATGTCTGAAGTACATATAAATATCAGTACAGCGCCACATCATCAGAAATTCATTACACGAAAGAACGCACCTTGATAGTCTCATAATAAATCGGATTGACGCCATCAATTCCCAACCTAAGTCCAATAAGCACAAGCACAGGTCGATCACCCCATGTCGGTGGTGCAGTTTTAGATGCTGCAGTGGATTTACGTGGTGAGAGAGTTGTGGTTGATTCTGGTGGGTGCGTGTGAGACGCGAGGAAGACGTCTGTTTGGGATAGAACACCGTCTTTGGCTACGGAGACGCCGAGACCTGCGCCGGGGAATGCATTTACTAGTCGTCTAGCATAACAGCAGAAGTGTAAGCAGGTGTGATGGAAGAGGCGGGTAGGGTGGACGTACTTAATTGCGCCTGCAGCGACGCTAGGCCCGAACCATTGTCCTACATCCGTTCCGAGTTCTTTCCCAGCGAGAGCCATCCTATGTACGGAGAATGGAGCTTCTGGAGAGGGTGTGTCGAAGAACCATGTAAGAATCTGCACATAGGTCGCGTAGTCTGCTGTGTATATCGGATATGGCGGTCTACGCCAATCTAATGCACAAGTTATTATGACAGAAAACCAAGTGAGAGGGAAACGCACCTCGACCTAGATGAGCATGAATCAACGCATTCGCAAGCAAACTCTGCCCCGTCCTTAGCATACAACCCCACCCCGAATCACTCGACCAGGTCTTCTCGCCACCCCAATGCCATCGACTCTTGGCAGGACTCACCACCTTATCTTCCACCGCACTAGCTGCACCGAGCGCACACAACTCAGTCAATGTTGTATCCTTAATCGGCTGTGAGAAGTGTGACCGATACGTGAGCCACACGCGGGACACAAAATCGATATAAAACACAGGTGGCCAAAGCGCCGCTGGATTATTCTTGTTCGATGATGACGACGACGAGGATGTGGATGCAGATGCAGGCTGTTGTGACAACGCCAGCGCCAGTTCCGCATTCGATGCAACTGAAGATGTCGACGAACGAAAAGACGGAGGTGATCCTACACGTTTCCCAACATTCATTGTCCCCTGCGGCGACACAGGTGACGGGGGCTCGTACCCCGGATGTTGCACCCCCAACAACCAGATCGGTTCAGTACACTTATCCGGTGTCGCATCACTATCCAACAAATACCGCATCGCCTTATCCAAATGCCCCTTTCCATGTTTCGCAACTGTGAGCAATGCAGATGCTTTACTTTTGGGCGAGGACTGAGAGAGGAGGGTATTAAGTGAGAGATCAGTCGTAGATGAGCTAAACGTGTGTGAGAACCAGCCAGACAGGCGCGTTGGGAGGTCACCAATACGTGTAGACGGTGGTGCCGTACTGGAAGATGAAAGCTGGTGATGTTGGAGGGAATCAGGAGCGGATGTGGTGAGGGGCCGGTCTGCAGTCGAGCGTGGACGAGGGATGGCGACAGGCTCTACTATCACAGGGGCTTCATCCATATCGGCCGCACTCGTAGCGGTAGGCGTAGTCGCATTACTCGCTTTATCAGCCTCGGGTTTATCTTTATCCTTGTCCTTGTCCCGTCTGCCAAGGAACTTGCTGCCCTTGCGGATCTTGGAGGAAGGGGTGGAGAGGAAGGTGGTAGTGTCACTGTTGGTGTGGGTGTTTGGGTTGCCCGAGACCGAGCTAGCGATGGAACTGCCTCCTGTGCTACCTGTAGGGTCTGTGACAGACTTTGAGCGATCGCGGTTCTGACGTTGGAGAAACTTTGGGAGTTTGGATGTGGAGGTGGAGGGATGTTGTGCCTGGGATGTTGGAGAGGGCGTGTGTCTCGAGTGTTTGCTGGCCATGTGGGACGCTACTGCGCCGAGTGCGGGACAGCGGCAGCGATAGGATGCGCAGACGGTGGTGGTGGGCTGAGGGATGCAGGGACCAGGGGGTGAGGAAGGAGTGCAGTAGGTGTGTTGTGGTTGTAGGATGGTGATGTTGTGATAACCTCTTTCGGATTTGTCAGATTTGTCACCACTGATCTCTTCCTCTCAGCTTCTGGTGTGAACAGCTCAACACTGCAACTTGCTCTATTCAACAACGCTCTCTCTCCTTCTCGCTCCAAAGTCTCTGTCGATGGTCCAGCTAGCTCACGCCACCTCACCACGTTCCTCTACGTGGCCAACGCCACCATTCAGGGTGTCACTTCAAATCTAACGCCCATACCTCCGTAGTCTAACCGTCTAAACACACCTCTTATCGTAGTTGCCGACATCAATTCCACTTCTCTTCTCGATTGCATGAAGAAATGGGGCCATGAATCAGGACGCGCTTATATCTCCAAGTCGACCCCCCGCACTAGAAGACGGTGATATTCCAACACGGCCAGATATAAATCAATCACTCCACACTTTTGTGCGGAACCGTTCAAGACCATCACTACCACCGTTGCTTCCCTCCCACATGGCCCCGCTACCCCCGGAAAGCTCAGAACATTGTCATTAGCCTAGACAAGGATCATTAATACTCCTGCTCGAACTAAGAAGCTGCCAGGTGGCAAACAGTTGTGGTGCCATAGTCATGCACTTGATTCATTTCCATATCTTCGATGTCTCGCATGCCGTATTAATAGCAACTCTTGGCCTTTGTCAGGTTATAAACCGGGCAAGGCTTCAAAGACACGTTAGGCTCTCTCTCATACCCTCTCTCCACTACCATTTTACCTGGAAGATCATTGAAGAGGAGCTAGAATACCGTCAAAGGATTAGCTCTTCTTTCCATAGTATTAATCATCTACTTAGAGAGCTTTGTCCATGAGTGAACGTCCACGCCGTTTTCTTTCTTTAACATCTACAATACCACAACTATGGAGATGCTAGTTAGATTATCTAGGCGTTATTTGTCAGGGTCAGAATTACGATCTGTTATAACCCTGCAAGACTGGGTCTGGAGAAGTATGAGCCTCAAACTTCTAACCGTTGGAAGAGTTGTATTTTGTTGCACTTTCCCTCCGCCTTCCCCTGGTTCAGCGCTGCCAGCGCTAGTGACAGTACTAAGCAGGTACAGTAATACTCAGTTGCAGAGAGGATAAACGCTCAAACGTCCGGAACTGATTGCTCAAGATAAGGCTATACACGGTCCAATTCAATGGGCTAAGACCTCCCTCTGCTGGAAGGGGACACAATAACATGTTGTTACTAATGGTTAATGTGTGATTGTTGATCTTGCGACCTTGAAAAAAAACTCAGTGCGGAGGGATCCTATTGTAAGGTGATCCACATAGGATGTGATAACCGGATGAGATGGAACTCAAGGGGGTTCAATAAAGGGGTTCAATACATATACTCCACTGTCGGATTAAGTACCAAGGGTATAAGTATAACTTTGGAGATTAAACCGTCGGTAGTAAGAAAGGACAAGAGATTACAAGACCATACATATAGTTAGCGAACCCCATAAGGAGGAACACGCCGGGATTATCCAATAAAAGGGAGGTATCAATGATGGTATTCTTCCATGATCAAGGCAGCAGCTTTCTCAGAACGTGGCTTGATCATACATTCGAATGGCTCAGGGTAACTGAAGTAAATTGAAATCAGTAATCCTATGATTCGACAAGGAAGGCGAAAACGGCACCTGATGATACCAGACGTATTCTCATGCTTGGGGATGATGGGCACGCCATCCCTCGTTGCGTTCGTGATATTGAACACAGCAAGGGTCATGGCAATAGTCATCGATAATGCGGCCTCGGCGAGATACATTCCAGGACAAATGCGCCGTCCAAATCCGAAGCATATTTGACGAGGGTCTCGCTGAGGGTCAGGACCAAGATATCGCTCGGGAGAAAAGGTGAATGGATCGGGCCAAACGTTCTCATCATGCAACATGTTCCTACGATGTTCGTTAAAATGATGATCTGTGACCCTGAGGGGAATGGGAATTTACCAGAGGTTACACATAATGATCGCGTCCTTGGGGACAAAATAGCCTGAGACGATACCATCTTCTGTAGCACGATGAGGTACGCCAGTAGGGGCGACGCTATTCCACCTAAGGATTTCGGTAACAACGGCATTTACGTACGGAAGACGAGGAAGGTCATTAAATGAAGGAAGTCGTTCGGTGCCGACGACAGAGTCGATCTCCGCCTGGGCCTTCTTCTGGACATCTAGCGTTCAGTGGTTAACAAGATCCTGTTGCATAGAGTATATACCATTAACGCATACCTGGGAATAAAACCATGGCAAGATGGAAAGCGTATTCCGCGGAGACAGTTGTGTCAGCACCGCCGCCATAGAGTGAGCCCGCTGAGTACTTCAGGTCTCGAATGTCATCCGCGTCCAGACTTCCCTCCTCGAGAATGGTAGACACATAAGACTTCGACGCTGTACCAGCCTCCTATAGGCCGACAATTTAATGTGGACCAAGATCGCGTTTTCCTAAACGTACCATTTGCTGGAGAGTGAATTTATATGGGGCTTCAACCATTTCCAGCGTGTCGGCCGCCCAGCGCCTCGCTGTTTCCATAAAGCCCATGCCAGGTAACCATTCCGGCAACTTCCTCAACGCAGGGAAGAAGTCAACCAAGAAGGAGCCGGGGATCGTCGTCTTGTTGAAGTTGTCATTAGCGCGTTCTATAAGCGTCACGAATGGATCTTCGTCTTCCTGCACATCAATCCCATATGTTAGCTTGAGAATTATAGTGCCTTGAAGTCTAGGACGGTCATAAACATATAACAGACTGACAGAATCAAGTGTTCTTACTTGCGAAGGTGAACCATCAGATCTTCGGGCTTAGCCAAGGTCCATCGAAGGAACTTGCGGGTCGAAGCCTCGATAAGCGGGTGAAGTTGTTTCAGTTGCGCTGTGCCTCCGATGTACTTGGCAATGTTCTTTCGATAGCGTCTGAATCGGTCTCCATATGGGATCAAGACGAGAGTTTCCGAATAACCAAGCAGTTCACCACCCATTTCGAGACGGGGCCGGTCCGAATAAAAAGCTCCCTTCCTGTCAAGTTCCTCCATGACATCGGCAGAATTGACAATGATGATGGGTTGGCCCATTGCCGTGACAGAAACGATACCTCCTGCAACGTAAGTTAATGAATATGTCTTGGGAAAGTGTATCAAGCCTTGACAACAAACCATACTTGCGTCCCCATTCTGCATAGGTTAGCCAGTCCTTCTGCGTCGGCATGTCGAGAGCATTCTAATGTTAGCAAGTAATTGTTAATGTGTAATTCCGATGGGGATCTAATGGGGTGAGGCGCACTCCAACGATTGGTAGACCACGGGGACCCGGAGGAAGAGGCGCGGGGAGTCGTCGTTGTTCGATGTATAAATTGAGGATATACACGCCGACTGCAAGAAGACCATAGTCCATATATGTGAGCGCGGTCATAGCGACAAAGATCACACAAAAAAGCGAGGTCCAGTGGTGGCGAGCTGGCAGAGACAAGAAGAGGCCGGCAAAGATGGTTCAGAGTGTCCGTCGGTGCTCTTATTTCCATTGAATCAATTCGCTCCCGAATCATCGTCCAATCCAGGGGTGGCTTATTTTGGTTTGGTATTAGCCGGGAGGTGACCAAATAGCGTTATGAAGACCTTGGAGATCTTGAAGTGGATCCGTAACAGTCACATGTTCTCCGTCTAATCATATCTTCCTCTTCTAAGAAGTCCTACTTGCGACGTCTGTGGTCTGTTACCCATCTAGATGCATTTCTTGCTGAGGAAATTCATAGCGGTTGCATAATGTCTCTGGACCCATTATTTTAGCAGAGTTTTGGACCTTTTGCTTTCCAAGTTCCAGTTTTTCTGAGGGGTCGTAATTTCCCACAGAACAAAAATCATTTTTTCTGGGCCAGACTTGAAATAGACGTTCCTGGTCACTAGTCGAAACCAGCTGAAAGGGGAAAGAGACACCCACATACACGAGGTAAAGGTTGACAGAGGTTGACCCACCCTATTTCGCCTGTTGGAATTCAGTCGACCCGGTTTGCAAACCTTAGCTCAAACCTTGTGGAGGCGGGGACCCATATCTGATCGGCTTTCCCAGGTTTTCCCTGGGTTCTTGCTTCTGCTTCAATTTTTTCTCGTTCCGACTTCCTTGTCGCTTCTGCCCCGAAAGGAATGAACTCCACGAAGGTTTCTGATAAACAAGTGAGTTTAGGTCTTACCAGGTCTTACCTCCTTCATACTACTCTTCAGTCGGAGTGGCACAAGACGATACGTCGGTAGAACATTTCCTAGAAATGGGGTTGCCATGTGCCATCCGGCCGCCATAGATGCATCACTGATGCATCTAACCATCACCTCGCAATTCTTGTTTCTGCTTGATCCTATCTTAGCATCCCAATATAATCCCATCCAATCTGAGGAAATTTTCCCTAGCTTCGTTCGCAATTAGCTGATGACATCTATTATCATCTGGGGTTCACCTCTATAAGCATTGATGAAATGTTGATCCATGAAATAGACGCTGGACTAATACGGCTCGGCCCGCTGCTCAACCGGGGCTGAAGGCTGTTACCTGTTGTTACTTGCTGTCAAGCAGGAAGTAAAATTTCGACTGATCACACGACACTACCTATACCTACGAAGCGGTCCAAACATGGCCATGGCCACCATCGTGGTTCTCTGATGGGATATCTGATGTCTGCATCTATGCTAACTTTTTGGGGGAACGGTGGAGCCAACCGTCAGAGCGTTTTGCCGCCTTTCTGACCTCGCTGTTTCCCTTTCCCATAAGCTTAGGGACGACACTTGCCGCTGATAGTAGCACAGTGCTGTTGACCCTGAATAAACTCAATGATTCGCAAGAGCCTGCAAGAGCCCTGCCTTCGCATTTATACGTGGAAACGTTTGACATCCTCGGCTTGTCGTTCCGTCGTTGCCTAGTAATACATAACCTGACGCTCCGAGGCTGGAGGAAGATCATCCCCTCTCTCTCCCATCTTCTCTTTTGTGCCGCAGCCGAATCATACTTTCGTCCTAGGCACTTCCACGTTCTCGCTTCGCCGAACGGACTTGGTTGGTCTCCAGGAAGTCGACACAGTAACTCTTCTCTTGGTTGAATTGCACTTGGAGGCGGACAAGAACATAACCACCCCAATTCATCCGCTTGGTTTAACCCCCCAAGATGTCGAGTAAATCAGCGACTCTGGAATCGGGTGTCCCTCTAGATAACTCGTACGTGCGGCATGGATCTCTCTCGTTTTTTCTTCCCGCTCCATCTCCTGTTCTACCGATCGAGGCGATCTGATACGTCTGTCCTGCAGCATCGGGGCAATGATGATCGGTGTAATCGTCAGCGCCGTTCTACATGGTGTATGTCTCCTACAAGCCTTTTACTACTTCCAACGTATGTCCTTTTCAACGGAGAAATTTCCTCTTCGTACTTGACGCATGCACCTGATTTCTTAGGATACAAGAAGGACAATTGGCTATTAAAAACACTGGTAAGTATGCTTTTTGTTAGCACCACTTCTTTCCGCTTTCGTTTGTTTTCTTCCTGGTGTACCGCCGATGCCGCGGATTTCGGATGGTCAGGCCTGCCGGTCCGTGGATAACAACCCCATATTCAATTTCGGGCCCAATGCGCTGGGTTAGGTCATCCGTACACTTGGACGATGCCTTGCCTTGGACCATACAAACTAGCTGATCAATGACCTCGTCTGGTCGGGTGATATAGGTTCTCGTCCTGGTTACATTTGATGCCACACATTTATGCATGATCACGCACACCAGTACGTCGACTCATCGTTCCCCTATCCCTGACCTCACTTAACGAGGACGCTGTGTTGGTAGTCTATCATTATACGATTACCTTCTTCCAGTGGGTTTCATCTTCGACAAGGAGGTCCGGATTAGAGCTGATGATCAAACGGTCCGCAGTGACGATGAGAGGCTGAAGCATATTATCTGGTCTGTCGTGGTGCGTATTTTATTCTTTCCCATCGCCTGTCTTGCTAAAATGGTGGCTGTAGATCGAGGCCTTGTTTACTGTACGTCCCTCCTCGTTTACGACGGCATCTGGGACCTGACATACTCTACTACCGCCATCTAATATATCATCCGTAAAATTGGATCCGGATACCCTCCACATCTCGTCTCACTGTACCATCATGGATTTGATGCCCCCCAGGGTTTGAATGGCGCGTTTGTACAAACGTGAGTCTTCTTTATTGACAAGAAAGGATTGTTTGAATTGCCGTTCACGGGTGTTTTAGGTTCTATGTATATCGGGTATGGAGACTGAGTTCAAGGAACCTGTACCTCACGGGAGCAATCATGCTGTTGATCTTTGCCTGTGCTGGGTGCGGGACAGGTGGGTCGTTTTGCGCGTCTGTACTTACATTTCGTCTGATTCGTGAATGAAGCTTGGGTGATCATTTCGTATGTTGTTGACGTCGACAATATACGGATTTCCATTGAAGGAGTAACCTTAGGATCCAGATGGACACCTATAGGGAATTATTGAAGATTTCCGTCAGTCCCTTAGTCCCCTAGTTCGTCTAAGTAACCGTTGACAAAGACTTAATGCAGCCGCTCACGATCACCATCAACGCCCTTTCAACGACTATCGACGTGGTTATCGCGGCGAGCTTAGTCTACTTGTTGCACACTGCTCGGACCGGATTCAAGAGGTGAGCTATTCACTCGATTGACTGTTTTTTCTGTGTGCTGACAAGGTCCAGGTCGGATACCATGATCACCAAGCTGGTTGGTAGATAATATCAACTTCTGGCGGATGAAATATTGACCCCTGACCAGATGATCTTCGTTGTCAACACCGGGGTGTGAGTTTCTTCATGACATTATTCTACATCGATCTAATCTCCTTTTCGTCAGATTAACGACGTACGTAGACGTAGTACCCCTATCATCAACGAGACATGCTAAATACACGTCAAATCCAGTCTCTGCGCCATCGCAGCTCTCATTTCGGTGCGTCGATTTTCATATCTCAGCGTCTATAGCACATGCTGATCAAGGTTTGCCATATTCTCATATTCCTCCACCGGGGAACTTCTAATATACATAGCTCGTTGCCTCACCCAATACACTCATTTACGCCAGCTTCTACTTCTGCATTGGCCGACGTATGTCCTTTCCCTTCTTGTCCATGGAAGCCGAAGCCCTCAACGTCACCCCTCCTTTCCCTTAATGCTGTATTACGGCCGCAGTCTACAGCAACTCTTTCTTGGCGACCCTTAATGCTCGTCAGAGCATTACAGAGAAGATTGACAACGTCGATCATATGCTGGTATCAATTCCGCGGAGTGCTGTGTCCTCCAACCACAAGTCTCAACCGAATATTTCGATTCGGATTGATAGGACTCAGGAATCTGTACACGATAAGGGCGCGCACAAGGTTGGTTTGATATTTTATACTCCTTGGGCTTGAACTGAATCTTTCCCAGAAACCCTCTGTTGGGCAACACAGTATAGATGCAAAGAGTTCGGACGACGACCTTGCCACCAAAGTGTCTCCGATTTAAAGCCTCTGACACCGGCCTCCTCTTCTCATTATAATGTGCGTATATATGTGTGCATCTGATTGGGCTTGAATTCGGCTACCAAGTAGGAGACTCTTCCCGTAATATATAGCTATCCTCTCCCATTATTCCTCCGATATTAGTACGGTAGGATGTCTGCGGAGACGTCGGTTTGGTATTCTTTGGGTTTTAATTAGTCAACATGAATCCGATCACTCGAAGACGAGATTCAGTTTGCCAGCAAGGCCGGCGCCTAAAATAACTGGCAAGTTGTCTGAGGACTCCCAAAGCATCGGGACAATGATACATTACATCACCTAATTGGCTACTGTGAACTCAAATCCACGTTATGAAACGTATTTTCCTCGGACCGAGTTCGTTCCTTGCTTGATGCCGAAAGGCTTGGCGCGAGCGTCATGCGGGGGCATGAATTGACTTGTGTAGTGTTTCATCATGCCTAGGACGGACGTAAGTGTGTATAAAGAGCCATTTCTACTAGTTTAGTCTTGTTCTCTTTCCCACGACTTCCCTCTGACACAAAGTATTGTGGAGCAAGGGATGGGCGACATATCCTCCGTGTTCAATTGCTTCGGGGGTAGACTCAAAGTCCGCTGGCTACTTTTTTGCTGCATCGCCGCCGCCTCTATATGGATCCTGCTCTTCAGCCCATTTGCCGTGACAGCCTCCCCTTTTGCACTTATTCCCCCTTGGTCGCTCCCGAATCAACAGCCCACACCCACGCCACTACCACCGCCCAAGCCGCTCCCCGGGTATCACCGGCCAGGTCCAAACAGCGACATCGGCGAACCATTTACACCTGGCCCGCCTCCGGAGAATTGGGAAGATGCTAAAAAGCAGGTCCGGGATGCGTTCAAGTTTGCGTTGGATGGATATTTGAAACAGGCATATCCGAAGGATGAGCTTAGACCTGTTTATGGCGGAGGGAATGACAAGTGAGTTATTGTGATCGTGACCAAGTGACCTGTCAAAGTAAAGTGCTCTGTGATCAATAGATTCAATGGTTGGGGTGTAACGTTATACGACTCGCTAGATACGATGTGGATTATGGACTTGAAGAAGGAATTTAATCATGCTTTGAAATTGATATCTAAGCAGAAGTTTGAACCAGCAACTGTAAGCCTTTCACGCCCTCACCGGGTACACATTATTCGCTCAATGTCTTCCTCTATAGCAATACTCCTTTGTCCCGTTTTTTGAGACCGTCATACGTTATCTTGGAGGTCTCCTATCTGCATATGCGCTCTCTAACGAGCCAGTGCTACTAGAACGGGCCGATGCTCTAGCTCTGAAGCTCCTTCCAGTGTTCAATGGGACCGAATCAGGCCTACCAGCTTATTCGGTTCACACGAAGACGTACGTTTTCCGACACCTGTCCTTGCGCACTGATAATCAACTTGGTTCTGGGTTTTGCAGGGGACGTACGGGCTTTGGTTGGATGGGCCCCATAGTCTTGTTCGCTGAGGCCACGAGTTGTCAACTGGAGTATAAATACCTTGCTAAACTGACTGGGCGCAAGGAATACTATGAAAGGGTGAAGAATTCCTTGACTTAGCAAGAAAAACATTAATCAGTGGTTTTATATAGGTTGAAAAGGTGATGGACCTCGTGTACAATACCAAACCCAAGGATGGTCTCTTTGCCGATAAATGGACGGGAGACGGGAAGGAATCTGGAGGTGATTCGATATTCTTCCCTCCCGCCCCGCCTCCTGTCTAGATCAGCGAAAGTGACTAATCTGGTTCCCAACTGCTACTACTATAGCTTACCATACCATCGGAGCAGCAGCTGACAGCGGTTACGAATATTTTCTCAAGCAATGGCTCCTAATGGGTGATGCTAAAGCCCGAGATCAATGTGAGTGGCTCCTTTCCTCCTGCCTCACCCACAGACCCGACGCTCATCAAACCACAGACCTTACTTCAATAGACGGCATAATCAATAACCTCCTGCACATAACTCCTAACCGCGAACTCCTCTACGTAACCGCCGAATCCTTATCAAGGCCCACGAACACCTTTGAGCACTTGGCATGTTTCCTCCCTGGCTTGCTCGCACTCGGTGCATACACCCTCCCTTTCTCCCACCTTCCCCCAAAGAAAGCTGAACTACACAAATGGGCCGCCGAAGGACTTGCATACACCTGCTACCTAACATATGCAGATCAGAGATCCGGGTTGGGTCCGGATGGTATGCAGATGAGCGATGCTGGGAAGTGGATAGATTTCGTTAGGGTTTGGGAGAGCCGTGGGAGGGGAGGCGCAGTTCCGCCGGGATTGCAAGAGGGTGGACCGGTGAAGAAGGCGCGTAAGGATGAGAGGGACTATATGGTAACATCAAGGTCGTACCTCCTGCGACCCGAGGTGAGAAATCATTACAAGTTCCTTCTGTATGGTTGGCTTATATATCCCTGGATAGGCGGTGGAAAGCTTTTATATCTTGTATAAAACTACTGGAAATGTGAAGTGGCGAGAGAGAGGCTGGGAGGTCTTCCAAGCCATTCAGAAATTTGCGAAGACGAAGTATGGGTATGGGAGTGTATCAAGCGTGGACAGACCACCACATGTGGTGATGGACGATATGCCGAGGTGGGTGAATTTCATTCTTGAGTCAACCGAGAAACACTGACGGTGTCTATCTGCGTAGCTTCTTCCTCGCGGAAACCCTCAAGTACTTGTATCTCCTCTTCGACGATACAGGCCTTCTCCCACTTGACGAATGGGTCTTCAATACCGAAGCCCACCCTCTTCCAGTCTTCGAGTGGACGAAGGAGGAGCGGGAAGTGTTTGGCATACCGTCGGAAGGCTTATAATTTGATGTAGACCGCCTCAAGATCTTCACGAATATCGACGCTCATTTATTCCGAGTTTAGTTCAATATAAGTAGTCTGTATCTTAAATTCTTGATCATCAACTGTATTGACCAGCTCTTGTATATGCGTTGCGGCTTTGCAATAAATCCAAAGGACTGCTTCTAGCCGCCGCCACTGCCTCAAGCTGTCCCCAGAGATGGGGTTTTCACTGGGTGTGACAGATGACCCAGTGATGCACTGATGTGCAAGTAAGTACAGTCACCTCTCTCCCAACCCATATCTCTAATAACCCATACTCTCCCATAACCCATAGATTTTTCCTTCCACCGAGTTGGTACGCGGGGGTTCCACGCACATAACCCATAACTTTACATACCCCATAACCCATAGGTCACTCAGGCCAAAAACCCATAGTGCCCCCAAGCCTACCACCCTTCTTGAGACATTGAAAAAGGGCCTGCGTGTTCCTAAATGCCAGGTATGATGTATCGGCTCAGAAGACTGCTCTTGAGTCTCAGCTGTCCAGATACAATAAAATTACAACTGCAGACGAAGAACAACTCGAAACGGGTATCTCTCCACCACGAAATGCTCATTATCGAGGTTAATGGAACATATTTTGGCAAAATTCAACTGTCAACTCCGTCTGGAGGTAGAAAACCTGATAAAAGATACATGTTCCTTGACTATTTCCCCAGAAAAGTCATATAGTATACAGGCTACCCCTTATCTCTTCGCTTATAGAAGTCTTTTGCATAGTATAGCATGGAAATGATTTTTTTCGATTTTTAATGAATTTCTTTGGCACTAAAAACCAACCTCTTTTCGATAACCCATACTCTGTCATAACCCATAGCTCAACCATTCCACCGAGGGCTATGGGTTAAGAGAGAGGTGACTGTATCATCTGGATGGATGATGTGGTTTGCTATTTCTTCTGAAGGGGGGTTGGATGCTCGAAGTGCAGAGCCTTAGTGGTAGAGATGTGTGCTTTCATACTTGGCCAACACCAAATCGGAGTGACCTAGTCACTTCAGTGCTTCTGCCTATGTCTCCTCGACTTCTTGTGTCCCCTTGCCCCTTGGCCTATGGCTCCTCCTTGACTTCCTTCTTCTTAGGCATGGCTGTTACAATGTCAATGATCCACTGAATGTCAATGTGCAGTTAGAACAAAGTGGCAAAATAACAGCACTGTAGAATGGGCATGCCTGGGTAATGATGGATAGGATTACTTTGGCAGTTCACTCAATAAATATAACAGGAAACATAGACACTTCAATGCACTTCACATACTACAGAGAGTGCTGCTAGACAGACACTGTTAATGGCAGTCCTTATCACTGGTCGCCCAGCACTGCTGGGGGGCAGCTA
>JAEUWS010000315.1:0-23378 GCA_018524945.1 Podaxis sp. C-F-92630
CATAATCACCGTGAGCCCTACTGATCCCACTTAATCCTAGAGGTCTTGTACAAATGCACCAACCCAATCGGAATCATCCTCGGATCCACAATATCCAAACCCCCAAAGCGCCTTACAACATCTCGCCCATATGCCTCAACCACCCAGCCCTTATAGCTCTCCCTCCCAGCCCCGATGAGCTCGCTCCTCGCACGTGAAGTCATCGCCGAATTGATAACAGGAGGAATTTGCGCTGGGCGAGGTTTATTCACGGTGGCAAGGCCGGTGTAGACTTGATGGATGTTGAAAGACGACATCTCACAGTAGGATGTGAAGGGTAGGAAGACCGGTGGTGGGACAGTTGCAAGACCAGGTGTTTGAGCCAAAGCAGCTGCAGTTTCCTGACGCTTTTGGGCTTCCCAAACCTTCTTCGCCTGCTCGTATACCTCTTGCTCCTTCAACAACGCATCTTCTATGGAAGCCACGGCGTCGCCCGTCATACTCTCCCCCATGACCATGATATCAATCAACGGGTCACGCAAAGCAAGACCGCCGCTGGAGAGTGGGAAGTAGAAGTATCCACGGGGAAGGTCCCGCGCGCCATAACGCGCGGCAAGTTCCTTTTCCAAGTGCTCGATAACCCCACCACCATTTTCTTTCTCGCCCTCCGTAACCTCCTGCTGAATCCTCACCAACGCCCGACTCACATCCTTCACATGCTGCCTCCCAAAACATTCCGCCGGTCGCCCACCAAAATTTCTCACAAAGAACGCCATATACTTGTTATACATCCCAATCCACCCAAGCACACTCTTCGTAGTTTCCAACTGTCTCTTCAACTCCTTGATATGCTGGTCCACCTGTTCTTGGTCGATCATGAACCGTGCCTCCCTTGAGTCAAATTTCAAGAACCCCCAGCGGATGTCCCCCTCCGGTAGTTCCAAGTCTTCGAGAATTTCCGGTGGGGTTCTAACGCAGGCAGAGCCTGTTTTGGACGTATTGAATGTGAGCCCGGCGAGGGATGCATACTTGTTCATCTCTTTCCAAGCTAATTCGCATCGACGGGGGTTGGAGTCCCAGAACCAGATGTCATCATGGATCCTGTAGAGGAATAGCCCATGCGCACGTTGATTCACTGCGAAATCCATACCGAAAAGTACAGCTTCTCCGAAGAATGCACTGAGGGCGTAGCTGATCGGTGTCCCGCGCACTCGAATTTGTGCTTGGGGGTCTCCCGGGAAGCGGACGGGCATGCAGAGGAATGTGCGGAAGAACTCGAGCCAATCTTGCGGGATGCCGAAGAAGCGCAGGATGGTGATGATAGACTCGTGTGGGAGGGAGGGTCCGAACCAGTCCAAATCCGTGCGCACGATCGTGTGTGTGCCATGTAGACTGAGGTTGAGATAACACTCGGTGGACATGATATTCAACAGTTGCTGTTTAATTTCTACCGTCGCATCTGCTGCACCCGCGATATCGTCCCCAGCGGCATCAGCGGGCTCGTCGTAGTGAGGTTTTGGGTTGACGTTATCCGGGAGGTGGCCAGCGAGGAAGTAGAGGTTCCGGAGACTTTTCCGCTCGCCATTGATGGTGGTGTTATTGAAGTCATAGGAGGTGACAGTGTCTGAAGTGACGCTAGTCGAAATGCTCCCGGGTATGGCGACCTTCCAGGCATCAGAGCGGAACACGTCCCGCGCGTCTTGCTTGAACTTTATCCCCCACATTACACCGACCCATTGGAGGAGCAGAGCGTCGAGGATATCGGGATCTGTGAATGCCCGGTACTTGCCATGCAGATACCGACGCATGTCGACCGTAATTCCTCCGACAGGCCACCTCCACGACAAAAGTCCACGTAGACGCATGTTGACAACGTTGGCGACCTCTTCCAACACAGTATTGTTATCCGTGAATTCACGAAGGGCGGCACGTTTGTCGGGGAGCATCAGGTCGGATGCAAGGAGAGATTCGACAGTCCAACGCATATCATCAGCTGTAATCGTGCGGTTACGAAGATCCTTGCCAAAGGCGGCCATACCAGCCCTCATATCCTCCAATACAGCCGAAGCGGCTTTAGTAGAGAAAATATCGGTGAGGTAAGCCTCGAGTGGGCTGGTGTCGATATTCGTCGGCTCGAAGATAATAGATCGCAGACGCGCAACTTGTTCATACATCTCCTGCCTGCCTTGCTGCTTCTCATCTTCCTCCATCTCCATGTTCTGTTGAGGCAGCGGTCCAGAAATGTCACTTCTGATTGTAACGGCATCTCCGCTCTCTAACCAATCGGTGTAAAGCCTGCCGCACAGTTTGGCAAACTCGAGCTTCATCTCGCCTTGTTTGATATGAGTCTCGAGGGTCTCAATCCATTCTTTTATGATGGTTTTATCAAAGCTCGGGTCAGTCCTGACGCGGGCCAGCCAAACTCCGAGGTCGTCGATGTTGATGCTTCCATTGATGATGCGTGGATCATCTGGGGCGAGGTGGTTGATGACGGAGTGGTAGAGGACACTGAGGCGGTTAATAAGGGCATGATTTTCATCGGTGTCAGTCGGGGAGTCAGTGACGGTTGTGTTCAGGACCTGGGAAAATTCCTTATAGGCCGTGCGTCGTTTCTCGAGTTCGTCAAGTTTGGCAGTGGTGACGAAGCCGAGGGTGCGGCCATATGCAGCCGAGGTAGGCGGTTTGTCCGCAACACTGCATAATCATAGACGTTAGTCAGAGTACGGAGCGAGAAAAAAGAAACACAAACCCAGAACGCGATCTATATGGTTGATAGCGTAACTGCGAATCAGGGATTGAGCCAAAGCGATGGAAGCTTGTTGTTGACAGCGCACCTCCACGTCCACGACCACGACCACGAAATCCGCGCGCTCGTCCTCGGAAGCCGCCTCTCGTTTGAGGTTGAGTCGGTGAGGCAGAAGGCCATGGGTCGTCATTGTCCCAGTCAGACATGTTCAACAATCAGAGTTTGTGGTTCAGAGTGATGAGTGAAAGCACAAGTTACTTGAGTAGTGGGCGTAAGGCGAATGAGTTCCCTCTTATACCAGGCTAGAGATATCGAGTCAGCAGGCAGTCATTGTTGCTGGACCGGTCCCGAAATTCGAACCATGATGTTGTGTCATGGGCGCTGTTTGGTATCAGTCCCCAGAACAAACAGGAGGGACATCTCGGAGTCTGCAACAATACGGAATCCCATTCTCACTAGAAGATACATGCACCAAACTTGATCTTAATATACGATAGAGAATTTGTATGTGGTACTCCACTCAAAGTCCTTTCCGGGCCCATCTGGTAAGTTTTGTTATTAGCAATCGCCAATCCACTTCATACAATGGCTAACTCACAGATCTGATCAACACCCCATTCGGGCGTATTGATAGCATCGACGTAGCCCTGTTGCTCAATCGCAACAGCAGCCCAGTGACCATACGTGAGCGTAGGACCGCCATGGACAGCCTTACGAGGGGTATTCAGCCAGTAAGCGGTGTAGACCTGGACAGCGGGTTGGTTGGTGGAGATATCGAGCCTTTTCCGAGGCAGTTACGTTCAGTCATTGGAACCCAGATGAACAGAGGGCGGAAACCTCGTACCTAATACCAGACCTCTCGCTCCATAAGGAGGTCCCAGCACGCCTATTCTCATCGTGGTCATATATCCAACAGTGATCGTACCCCTGGCACCCTGACACGTCGAAATTAAATCATCACCCAATGTCGCCGCTGGCCTTGCAGCCCAAACAATAAGTTGACTCACCAGAACCACATAGATTTGCTGTTTCGTTCCACCTCGCACCAATCTGCCGCCCCTTTTTGAAATTGAAGATTGTTCCCGTAGTGTTGATGAAATCGCCATAGGGAATCGCGTTTCCATCGAGATGAACAACGCGAGAAGCATCAAGCCGGAGATGATGGTCGAGAATGTCGTCGACGCCGTCTTGGAACGCGTCAAGGTTCCTATCGTGCGATTGCGCTAGTTTATCCAGTACCCAAAGGGGATGGAGACGGTTACGCACCAGTAAACGTGCTGCGTGGTCATAATAGGAGTCTACTCCTTGGCGTGAGTCTCATGTGTAAAAGAGCGAAAAGTAGCTACAAACCTTCTCAGTTGCATAGGCGCGGACGCTGGACTTGAGGACACCGCCGTTGAGGACTGAATGAGTGGCCTATAACCAAAACTCTATCAATTTCCAGCAACCCAAAGCGAAGGATGTAAACTTACATATGCGGTTACAGCTCCTGGGAAGCCTTCGCCTGGGTTATCAACCAGCTTGTAGGTGACACTGCTAGGGGTGCGCGACCAAACAGTCCAGTTCTGGCGATCCCAACCATAGATGCTACTGTGCAGGGTGACCTTGTGGAAAGAAGTTCAAGGGCGGAATTTTCTGTGACCCGAAGGACGCTTACTTGGCCTGCGGAACGGAAGGTAAGGGGTTACAGTGTGAAGGCGAGGTTGCCGGAACGTACCATCATGATCGTTTGTAGGGATTTGATAGACATTAGGACCAGGGGGCTGAGCTTCCTTGGTGATGGGAATAGAGAAGGTGCCTAGGTGACCGGATACACGTTAGCCTTTCTCGTTGCAGAGGCGATGAGATGACATCAAACCATTCTTGATACGGTTGGCGTATCTTCCAACGATGGCGTTGAAGACGGGGTGGTCAGGGTCCGTTAACAGCTTAGACTGCAACGAGGAACTCAACAACCAGTGAGAGAAATGCAATCAAAAGTCGACAAACATTATCATCATAGCCCAAAACGACGTCGCGAGCCTGTCCATTCTTGTCCTTCACCCAAAGTTCGGTCAGAGTTGCACCAAGAGAGACGAATTTCGCTGAAATAGAACCATCGGGGGCCTTCACTTCGGTCAAATCGAATGGCTGAACGCGGGCGGACTTCTCAGTATCCTCTGCCAATATGGAGCAAGACCACTTACCCATTGTGCCGGTGTCGTAGCAGCAGCGACAAAGCCAACACTCGCCAACAAACATCCCAGTCGGGTGAAAGTCTTCATTATATCCAAGTTTGTCCCACCAAGCGCGGTAAGCAACAGGAGAGACCAAACACCCCCACGACTCGACTTCAGCACTATTTAAACCATCCGAACTAGGGTAAACACCGCACTATCGCGCAAATGAAAGGAAGTCAGGAAGTAAGCAAACCTTCATCGATGTTATTCCCTCGTACCCGTTATTACTCCAAATAACGATCAGATGACGCATTTTTGTCTGCATCTTGGGCTACCCTGACCTCAGCGGTCTGGAGGTAACAGCGAAAAGGCCGTGGGGGCGTCTGATTTCCCCGCACTTGTGGTGAGAACGATGATGGAGTTGTGATCACCGATGTCCACGAGATCGTGGATCCACGTTTCCTTCTGGTTAGCAACCCGCTTGTTCGGAGAAACGCATGAAGTGGTACAGAAATTAAGTGGCCTGACGGGCATTTGTCGGCTCGACCCATTTAATTTGGGAGCTGGCGGGAACAAGAGTTGCGGATGAACTGTGAGCCCAAGCGTACCTGAATACCAATAAGAATAGCTGACAACAAGAGTTGTCCATGTAGTTACCTAGCAAAGGTTCCACACTTAGTTCAAGGCCATGGCCAAACAGGATGTCTGTTATTCACGTAGGGAATACAACGGCGTCAGTTAATGAATGTTCAAGGCGAGCTTCCATGCTTCTGGGCGTTGATGGCACCATATGCAGTGGGGGCATGGAATGTTTCCAGAATGTGGGCATATGCAGCGAGAAACGAAGTGGAATTTGAACATAACATTGAGCATTGAAGTGGGGACATCTTCAGTTTGAAGTGTTCACTCGGCACGTGTGGATTCTCACTGGAGCGTCCTCCCATCCATCCCTGTGTGCGAAGCCAAGTCCCCCCCAGCAGCGACCATCGACCGTCCATCGTCCATTGTCCTGGAATATCCTCTCTCACTATGTTGGAGAATGCCAATCAAGTTGTTATCCATGATGGAAATTTCACAAACGTACAAACGCATCAGCATGGAGAAAGTGGTATGTCTTTCTGGTGGTTGTAATAACGCCAGGCATTGATAAGAACTGGTTAGGCTTAAGAACTCTCTTTGATGCATCCATTCCCTCCGCAGCTCACGACTCCTCAGCCCGCGACCCACCACCACGTTGCTTGCCAGGGACCCGCGAGCAATACATATCCGAGATAACCTTGTGGGCTCGACAGATAAATCGCCGCTTTCCAGTGATATGGGTCAACGGACCTTTAGGAGTTGGGAAATCCGCAGTTGCCCAGACCTGTGCTGAAAGGCTGGAGAACGAATCCCTTGGTGCCGCGTTCTTCTTCTCTCGACCTAACGAGCGAGATGACCCTCAAGGATTCTTCACCACAATCGCCTCCCAACTCACCACCCACTGCAGACCCTATGCAGACCTCTTGGAGGCTAAAATCCGCAACAATCCCTCCTTGGTCTCGAAATCCCTTGGCGTACAGTTCCGTGAACTTATCGCTGTGCCTTTTCAAGAGCTCCGAGCGCAAGGGGTGGACATCGGAAATGAGAGGCTAATAATTATCGATGGTCTCGATGAATGTAACTCTGACAATGCTCAGTGCGATATCATTCGAATCATCCTCTCATCAGCAACATCACACACACTGCCCTTCTGCTGGGCAGTTTTCAGCCGACCGGAACCCCATATCGAGTCCGCGTTTTCGACCCTGGATCCCGCATCTACATTATGTTGGAGAATTACCCTGCCCGTCTCCGGTGCAAGCGCAGTGGAGGACATCGGACTGTATCTCAGGAATGGGTTCCGTAACATTCGGAATCAGACCGATCCCAACTGGCCGTCAGATGAAGAAATCCAGCAACTCGTTGAAAGGTCGGGTGGTCTCTTTGTCTATGCCTCCGTCATCCTCAAGTTATTTGGTGACCCCGACCTGGCGAACCCGGAATCGCTACTACGGGATCTACTTTCTCGGCAAAAGCAGTCAACAAAATTGTGGTCCGAGCTCGATATCTTCTATACCCTCATCATGGAACGTATACCACAAGACACCTTACTCACCACCTTAACTCTGCTGCTTGTCTCGGAATATAGACCTGCAGTGTCTGTAACTGTTTTTATGTTCAGCGAGACCTACAGGTCAATGTCCCTACTCGAGGTCAGTAACCTCCTTGGTTACACCTCGAGGAGCGTTGCTGCTGCCTTAAACCGGCTTCGGTCTGTCCTGTATCTGGATGGACAATACGAACCAGCAACCTCTGGCCAACATGATGGCAGAATCTCCTATTACCACGCCTCATTCCTAGAATTCCTCAAGGATCCAGCCAGGTCTGGACGTTTTTGCATCTACCAAAGTCCTCACTACACATACTGGGCCAAAAGGTGCCTTCAGATCATCAAGGAGCTCAGTTCAGGTGAGCGGTCGTCACAATCATCTCCAACAAGCTAATGCAACGAATAGGTGAGAATGTCGTGCTCTCTAATTGGAACTGGAACGTATCTGGAGCAGAAGATGTGGCGAAGGGACTTGGGGTATCTCTCGGCCAACGGGCGCTTCCCGGCCTCTTGCACGCGTGCACCGGGACTGATCTACGTCAATCTCCTGGTCTGTTCAGAGAGCTCCTGGAGGCTAATTATCGAATGGCTTTGTCCAGAGTCGAACGACATAGGTTCTCCCTCAATTCGAAGGATTTAGAAAATATAGCTACCCAGGTGAGTAGAATTGGATCCAACTCTCGATCCAAGTTCACCAGACGGTTTTCCCGCCATCATGCTTACAATTTCCAATAGGGAGCCGTTCGCAAGGTTCATCCTTCTCTTTTTGCAATCAGGCGTTTTCTGAACGCCGTAAAAACAAGAATACGTCCAAAAGACGCACGATATGTCTTCCCCGTCTATTGGCTGGGCAATGGAGTAAAGGCAGTGTACCTCCGGCCGATTGAAAAAAATCCAATCTTCAACCCCCTGCATGATTCCACAGATGATTTTGGTGACAAAGTCTGTTACAATCTGGTGCTACCCTCAGGCCTAAGGGGGATGCTGAAGCGTTCATATAGGGTACTTGAAGATATCTCGCTGGATGACGAACGGCTGTACAACTGAATCGAAATACACAATATCCTTTTTTTGTCACTAACACTCGAGACCTTGAGATGATTATCACAACGAACGTGTGCGTTACACACAAATAGCACTGATCTCTAGTTGTCATAGGTTGTCATGCATCAAGATCAATCATTGGTTACCAAACACGAGAACAAGTCCTTCAAAGGTCCTGAGCGGGCTCACAACTGGTGTGCCTGTTGCCCCTGATCCTCTAGTCGCACCCATGTTCGACAACGCGACGAATTTTTCGATCTTTGGTGGCCATTTCGAGAATCATGGTCAGATACATAACCACTATCATGGCCAAAATGGTACGCCCATTCAATAGGCTCCTGCTCCAGCGGATCGCTTGAAATCTGAACCGTCATCAGGCCTCCAAATCCTACTCCAGTCTTCTATCCCTGAGGCCGCACACGACTCCTCCGCCCGTAGCTCACAACACTCATGTCTTCCCGGAACGCGTGAGCAATACATCAGGGACATCACTAGTTGGGTTCGCGACCATAATGTTGCTCTCTCCGTTGAGAATTCAGACGAGCGCCATGAACAAGGGAGGCCACGTCATAGGCTCATGTGGCTCAGTGGTCCCGCCGGCGTGGGCAAATCTGCAGTCGCTCGAACCTGCGCCGAAATTCTGCAGGAGTCCTCAGAACTTGGCGCAGCGTTCTTCTTCTCAAGGCCGAACCAACGTGATAAACCTGACAAGTTCTTTACGTCCATTGCGTATCAACTCGCGACGCGTCGAAGACCTGCTACGAGCCCTTACGGCGCCCTGCTGGAGGAGGAAGTGCGAAAGGATCCAAGTGTCGTCACGAAATCCCTGGAAGTGCAGTTTTACGAGCTTATCGTCGACCCTGTTTTGGACCTTCTCGAAAGTGGTGGCAGGGTGCATCCGCACCAGGTGGTCATTATTGTAGACGGATTGGACGAGTGCTACGGAAATGATGCGCAGTGCGAAATCTTACGTCTTATTGCGACCGCAACGGTGGAATACCCCGAGCTCCCTCTTTTGTGGGCAATCTTCAGTCGTCCAGAACCTCATATCGAATCAACAATCCTGGAGTTCGACTCTTCATGGTGGAGGATCATACTGCCCATCTCACAAGATACGGATAGAGATATCGAGTTGTACCTGAAGAGCAATTTCGCGCGAATCCAGCAGCAGTACAATCTCTCTCTCGGATCCGCGAGCTGGCCTTCAGAAGCGGATATTCGCGCCTTAGTACGGAAGTCGGCGGGCCTCTTCGCCTACGCGGCAACTCTCATTCGTTTCTTCGACGACCCTTCTTTGCCTGATCGAGAGCAACAACTGGCGGACCTCCTTTCCTCTCAATCTCCCTCGTCATCAACATCAGCTTCGCCACTATCACATCTTGATGCATTCTACACCCTCATCATGCAACGCATCCCACGACCTAGTCTGCCCTATACCCTCAACGTCCTCCTAATCCTCACGAGTCCGCTAATCGCCACCAGCTTAACTGTGACGAAAGTTAGCAATTTGCTTGGTTACACTACGTCCACAACTTTATCTGCCATCTACACTCTGCGATCCGTTTTGTTCCTACAGAATGATTCCATTGGTAACAGGGAGCTTCAGGACACTCAAGGCTCGAAGGACATGAAGATCTCGTTTTACCATTATTCTTTTGTTGAGTTCCTCAGAAACCGGGAGAGATCTGGGGAGTTTTACGTCTTCCAGCCCATGTGTCGCCTATTTTGGGCTAGGAGATGTCTTCAGATCCTGTCCGGGTTCAACCAAGGTTTGTCAATGACCTCTCGTTTCTCCGCTCTTATTCCTGACACAATATACTCCTATGTTCACCAGGTGGCCTAGCAGCAATAACACTTAGAAACAGGAACATCCAAGAACAAGAACAAGTGATTGAACAACAGAAAAATCTTCTCATTGAAGCCAGTTGCTCCTTCCTTGAATCTTGCGCTCGTATCCCGAATCTGCGCGATTTCCCTGACCTCGTTCAACAACTCTATGCACTCGATTTTCGAAAGATAGTCATTTCTGCTGGAATGAACATACAGCATCTCGTAATGTGTATCCGGGAGGAGGACCTCGTTGAGCTAATGAAGCAGGTGTGTCATTCATGCTGTTCATCCATACGTGGGGGTTTCTTACACCCGTTGTAGCTCGATTCGTATGCTTGGGACCATGGTAGGGGCCTTAGAATACCTAAACTCCTTCGTGAACGTCTGTCGGCGGTAAATTGGATGACTCGGTCCATTCTCAACATCAAACACAAAATCGACGCGGCAATAAACCCGCGAACAAACTCCTCCGATTCAGGCTCCTCTTCCGCTTCATCTTTCTCTTTCTCGTCCCTGGGTTCCGCTAGTTCAGCTTCGCCAACGCCCTCCCGCGTTCTGTCAGTATACGAATTGGGTTTTGAAGACAAGAAAGTGTACCTTTACCCCGAGCTTGCGAGCTTTGGGGTGACGTATCATGTCTGCACGAATGCGGACGAGTTGAAGGAGCCGTATATTTTCTCGAGTGAGGGCGACGAGAATAGGGGAGTGTAGGGGGATGGACCCAATACCCTATAACACCCATGAGGTAACAAGGGGAGTACGATAGAATTAGAAGTACGTGAGTGCAAAGTACGACATGGATCAGATCGTGGCGAAAGCGTAGATTGAACAAATATAAAAGGATTGATAGAAGTTGAAGGTCTCATCCAAAGGGTTCGCCGCGGGATTACTCTGAGTGAAGCTCTGGACTGTGAGACCAAGATTTTACGAGAGATAGCAGTGTAGAAGCAGCGTCTGCTGCCAGGTCATCGAGCTCTGGAGGTGTTTTTAATAGACCATCGTTGCACATTGTCCAAGTCGCTCTGGAACATCATCCCACTCCCGGCGAATGCCACGCCGAAAGCGTGACTCGCAACCCGGACCCCGCTACGAGAATTCCCAATCCACGACGTAAGAGCCCTGTCAACATAGAATATTTGTTGCATGAAAATGGAAAAAACTTACTGCTCTTTCCAACGTAACGATAACCGGCGTAGGTGCTGGCCACTGAGCGCTGAGGGTCTAACTTGATCCATACGTGTCTGAGGGGGAACGATCATATACCACTGATACGCTTGCCTGTCTGTAAGCCCTCCGATTACCTTGCTTCCCACAATATTAGAGGTTCATCCATAATCCGCCAGCCATTCATAAACCAGTAATTGTCCATTTAACGTGAAGAGAGGCGGTTCAATTGAACCTTGCGACAGCTCCACAAACCCAACACTTCTTGTTACCAGTGTCAGAAATTTCAAGCATCTACAACAAGGTCCACGATGGAACATTAATCACCTTATGATAGCCTGATCAAGCAATGTTGTATATATACGCAGATAATTGCATCTGAGAGGTAAACTAACGGGATAGATGGGCGTAGAATTTTGAATACTGTAGGCTAAAGGGGACGGCGTAGAGGAGATAACTAGGTGTCGCAGGATAACATAACGAGCAAGAGCACCAACAAATCGATGCAAGTATAGCAAGAAGTGCTTAGCTAGTTAGTTGGAATGTCGGAAGGTGTTGGGAGGTGAGTGAGAAGGGAGAGCGTAGGTTGGAGGTAGGGAACAGGATTAGGAAAAGAACATATCAAACGAGGTATCGCAAATCGATCTGAGATGACCAAACGAAGCATAAAGTATTTCGCCTTGTGAGTGATGGAAAGGATGAAACGGACTGTGTGTGGTCGTGAACGGTGATTGGATAACGAGCGATGAATGGTGTTAATGGCGGTGGGCATGAAGGTGATCAGTCCATAGACCCATGAAAGATGGAGAAAGTCCAGGAACATAGATAAGCAAGGATCTCCAAAAGGAACAAAGGCGGGGGAGGGCAAACTGGCGAGAATTTTGAAAGCGTGGCCGTATCACGCAGCTCGGAGAACGTCGTTATTTCCAGCGACTGCATCGGAATTGGCCTTGGCCATTGATTTTGCCCGAGGCTTCGTCTTGGCAGCAACGTTCTTCGGTAACCCGAAATCTAGCTTCCTCGGCCTGATGATATCCTCCTCGTCCTCGTCCTCTTCCTCCGCTCGAGGTGTTGGTCCACCTTCATCATCGCTACCCTTAATCACGAGTTTCCTCCTGGGGCTTCGCCTCAGGGCGGTCGGAGCACCTGCGACGCCTTCCGGCTCCCCTTTCGCAGCCGCTGGGCGTTTATCCTTCTGCGCATTTGGAAAAAGCACAGTAGGTTTGCATCCCATATCGGGCGAATAATCGGGATGTTCGATAGGGAGTAACGAGCTGGGAGGGGGTGACAGTGGCCGATTCTTTGCGTGATCATATAGCGGATTTTGGTATTCACGACGTACACCGCGGCTAATTGTCATGCAAATTGATATGAGACATCATAACTCAATGAGAAAGGACGATCAACGTACAAAACATAGGTCACTGTGGGCTTCTCATAAGAAGCCGTGCCCGGAGTCCTGGGACTGACACTGTCAACACGTGGACTTTCGCTTTCTTCGCCAGGGGAGGGTGATGCCGGAACCACGTAGAAAGGGTTATCGGGTGAGTCAGAAATGATGGGGAACTGGGGCGTCTTTAGGCCTTTACGACCACGTAGAAGACCAGTCTGTTTCTTTGGGGTCTTTGGTGGTGAGGCTGGTTGAGTCTTGAGTAGAGAAACAGTGGTTGAAGGTCCTAGGGTACCCGCAGGCGGAGTTATCGGGGCCTGACTCTGCGGTTTGCGGTGTGATGGAGGTGGTGACACCAACCCATTGCTGCCCCGCGACTGACTCCGCCGCAGTGACTTGTGGTAGAGCAACGGTGCAGAAGGTAGTGCATCGTCACCATGAACGCCCTTCTCCTTTTCTGACGCGCTCGCTTTTCCTTCGTCCCTATCCCCAAGACGACGAGGCTCCGGGTCTGGGCCCGCCAGCCAAAAAGCTTCCTCATCGCCATCTTCGCCCTTGTTTTGGCTCAGCCGCCGTTTTTTGCGGGAGTTTTGGCCTGGACGTGGGAGTTCATTGTCTTCTTCATCACTACTTAGGAGCGCGGATCCCTGGTTCTCCAAAACATCATCTGCGTCGCTATCAGAATCACAGTCGCCTCGTGATCTCCCTCTCTTGTGCCTTCTGTGTGTTCTGGGAGGTGTAGGTAGCGAAGCTGTTGATGCTGAGCGCTTTAGAACGCGCCGGGATTGGGGAAGGGGTAAGTCGCCTGGTGAGACTTCCATGATGGATATCGCGCTTTCGAAGGAGAAAACTAGTGCTCTGATGTGTAAAAAGGGAGGGAACTGGTGTCGCAGTACAGTGTGGTTGTGGTGGTCAGGGAGGAACAGGGGATTAACTTGTCGATGTCCTCAATCACAATCGAACAACGGACAAAGACCACGAGGAACAAACACATGTAAATACTCCATCCTACAATGGCAAGTCATTACGTAATTATTGCCTTGTTCTCACGGATTAGCCCGTAGGAACACTCTATGTGTACGCACCCGAGCCTGGTCCCCCCCATCATTATCTGAGCATACAGACGCCAGGTAGTCTTGGATCCTAGAGAAATCTCGGGGCTAGAATCTTGACACCAACTCAAGTGTATCTCGTTCGCTCGTCAGGATTAGTCACCAGAACGTCTCCCAAATAGCCCTCGCGCTCTTAAGGACCCCAGTTGTTTGACAGGTGCAACGCGGCCCGAGTTAGATTACTGGGGAATTGCTAGTATGCTCTATAATTCTGATGCGGAATGGCGTTTGAAATGAGTATTTGCTCACACAATCAAGAGCTTCGGCCGCGGGTTGTTATTAACCGTACTTTCCGTTTTTCCACTCGATTTGGTGCTGGAATCTGGAAGCCACTACCGTCTCATTCACGCGCGATCCTTGCTGCCATTATTGACGACCTATGTTATCAAGGTGAGCCAACGATGCTCTCTTAGCCATTCTTCCGTTCACTCATTCCTCATGCTGTGCGCCAATTACAGCTTCCGGCGGCCGTTGATAAAAATATGACATCGCTGCCCCGATCCGTTAGACGCGCAGGATCATTGATCCCTGACATGACAATGTTATCGAACGATTACCTGCCTGGTACAATCCCAACATTAAGACTCAGGACGAAATGCTTGCAAATAATTTCGAGATAGCCGAGCAGAGTGCCCAAAATACCAGAGCTCATGTGCAAACTATTGCAGTAGGCCCCTGATGGCTATTTACTCTATCCGACGTCGCACGGCCGGGAAGACGGTGAGTGGCTGTTATGACGGATGTGATGAACCTAAGCGTTTCAGGATTAAAATCGCCGCTCTCATGGAAAGCGCCCCCCGAGGTGAATCCTTCCTCTTTCCTTCACTTCTTCACCTCCCAACTTTGTTCTCTTCAGTCGTGGCCTTAGCTCGTCTTGATTCCTTTAGCCTATTCTCACCTTTACTTTTTATTCTCGTTGGAGATGAAATCTCATACACACTCCAATCTCGATGGGGCTCACTTGCAACCTACACCACTCAACCAGACGAACGCTAGCAGAAGGATTACGCCGGACCCAGCGTTTCTCGAAGCGATTGGCAATATGTCGACCAACCCAATCCGCCTCAGTCTCATGCATATCAGTAACCTTTCTCACTCTTCCCTGGATTCCGAGACAGACTCCTCTAGTCTATATTCTTCCGACCTTCAAACAATCGATATCACGGAACACTCCCCGCCCCAACATCGGGCACCTGGCTCACGAGGGGAGGCCAGAAACAAGGCGCATACGAAACGGGGCAGTCTCGCCTTGGCAGACCCGGTGTTCGTTAAAGCCATCGACGATATGACTGGCAACTCTTTCAGACTGAGCTTGATGAAGTTCGACGGGTCTGTGGTCGCACAGGATGATGAGATTGTAGAGAAGAGGCGGTCGGATGCTTCGACCCTTGAGAAGGGAAAAGCGGTAGATTCAACTGTGTCGACGGAGGGAGCCATATATGTGAGTACGCCGCCCTTCAGCGAACCTAGCGCACAAGACTAACGGAAACCCAGGTTGAATTTGAACCAGGGGATAAGCGAAACCCAGCAAATTTTTCGAAGACGACGAAATGGACGATTACCGCCATTGCATGTTTCTCCACCCTCATAACAGGTATGTCCTCTCCTACCGCCGCCTTTGTTTCTCACTTATCCTTCCTGACATAAAATTACAGCATGCACGGCCGCATCATACAGCTTGGGTTTCCCTTCAATGACGCGCGACCTCAACTGCACGCCATTCCAAGCAACAATCGGTCTTAGCGTTTATGCGCTCGGATTTGGCGTCGTACCCCTCGTCACTGCATCGTTCTCGGAAGAGTTTGGTAGGCAGCCATTATACATTGGGTCTGGCATTGGGTTCACCTTGATGTATATTATGGTTGGATTGTGCGTATACCCTTTGACTTGGTGCGGATGAGATAACTTATTAAGCCGCGTTCAGGTCGAAGAATATTCAAACGGTCATCGTAGCACGGTTTTTGCAGGGCTCGTTCGGCTCAACTGGAGCGACGATGGTTGGCGGTACAATCGCTGACATCTGGGCACCATCAGAGTATGTCTACTTCCCTACCCAGTCGCTCCTCACCAAATTCAATATGTTTAACAGACGAGGGCTACCCATGGCACTCTTCTCCGTGGCAGCTTTAGGCGGAAACGGTGTCGGACCAGCCATTGCGGGCTGGGTAGAAATGAACCCCCGTCTCGGCTGGCGATGGATTCAATGGATCCAACTTATGTATGTACTGCATTCCAGTAATGTCCTTCCTCTCACACTCATCCCATGCGTGACAGGGTTGCTGGGCTATATCTCATCGCCCTTCCCTTCCTGCTCAAAGAAACGCGCTCCACAGTACTCCTGACCCGGATGGCTAAGCGACTAAGGAAGAAGACAGGTGATGTGAGGTATCGTGCGCGGGTGGAGGACGAAGGGATAAGCCTTAAGAGCCTGATTTGGATTTCCTGCACAAGACCTATTTGTGAGTATCCCGATCTCTTCCGCATCTTTAGCCTTTAGCTGATGACCTTGCAAAGATTTATTGCTTACAGAATCAATCGTCCTCAGTTTTAGTGTACGTTGTCTAACCATGCCATTGAATTGTGGCCCTGACTAGTTTTGTCCGCTGCAGTTATGGATTGGATTTGCTTGGGGTGTAACTTATTGTATGATACAGTATGATCTTTTTTAACGCATTATGCTATCAAACGCTTACCGTCCTTTTCCAGGTCTATCGGGGCGGTTTTCCGTACCCTGCACGACTTTAATAATGGCCAGGTTGGCCTTGTATTCTTAACTATGCTGTGAGTTCTTTCATCTTCGTCCCCGACCTATACATTAATGAGACTGTAGAATTGGCTCTCTGCTCGGCTTCCTTACAAACTTCTATCAAGAGCACCTGTACAAGTAAGCCGTTTATCTCTGATTCCTCGGAGGCCGGATTCGCTCAAAGTTCGACATCGTGAACAGAAAATATCATCCAACGCGAGGCATAGAAGCGCGCCTGTACTGCGCTTGTGGAGCTGCATTCTTCTTACCGGCGGCAATGTTCATCTACGCCTGGAGTTCACTGCGACAAGTTCATTGGGTCGTGTTGACCATCGGAATTACGGTGTGTATCGTGCTCGCGATATAATATGCACTCATTAACATCTCTGTCGATCAGCTATTCATTTGGGCTATGTTCGTTGTATACCTCGCTGTATTCTCGTACATGGCCGATTGGTACGTCACTCGACCTTTCCTGATTACATACCATCCTAATTCCATGCTTATCAAGCTACGGTCCATTCGCATCATCCGCTTTAGCAGGACAAAGTCTCGCACGTAAGTATCTAACCACTGTCATATCATACATGATCATATATCTTGTCCTATAGGAAACTTGAGCGCGACCGCTTTCCCGCTCTTCACAACTCAAATGTACAACGCTCTGGATTATAAATGGGCTAACACACTCTTTGGCTGTCTGGCCGTTTTGATGATTCCCATCCCTTTTGTTCGTGCGCTCCTGGCTGTCATTGACTAGAACCTTGACGGATTCTCTTTTAGGTTCTATTTTTCTATGGACCTATTATTCGGCAACGCAGCAAGTTCTCTCGGGGTGTTTTTGAGGCACAACAAGCCAAGTAGAGGCTACTCTCATTATTTTCGGACTCCTAGAGGTAGTTAGTTTTTATGGTGAATACAGGGTTCTATTATTCCTTCATGGTACAGGACTATAACAATTTGTATTTTCAACTATCTTATTGATGATAATAGAGTCTTACTGAGCATTGGGAGAAAGCTCACCAACTTAGCTTGGACTGAGCTGACTTACGTTGAGGGTGAAGGCAGGCCATAGTCCTTATAAATCTTTGAGTTTGATCTCTAATGTGTGTATTTGAAGCAAAAATGTCAAACAAATAGAAGTAATAATAAAGAAATACATATTTGCTGTTGTGAGAGTAAACTCAATGGGCCATCAAAATCATAAACTGCTCTGGTTTCCTGTATCCAAATAGACCTTTAGCATAGAGACTGGTACCTGGCTACCCATGAATTCATGGCTAAGCAATGTTTCTCACTAATATCTCAGAGTATTGTTAATGTAATGAGCAGTGGAGAAATGGCTAAGAACAATAATAGACTGAGCAAATGGTCAGTAATGGCATACAAGCAGGGTGGCTGGTGAGAGCTGTCCTAAGAAAATGATAAGGAGTGAACATTATAATCAGGAATGAATGTGGTAAGTAAAGAAACCAATGAATGAGTGTCTGTTATGTTCTCATTTCTACAACACAGAGCACCCATGTATCAATCCCCTTTTGGATCAGGCCATTCTGCCATCTGCACTTCAACACCACCACTTGATGACCATCCTTCTGACTCATCACAAGAAAACTTGCTCCTTTAATTCAGTCCTCTTTTCTTTTGCCAACAACTCTCATGGATCCTACTCTTCTCTCAGCTGCTTTCAGCTTTTCCATAGTCTCCATTCTTCTTAGGATGGAAAAGCTCCTCTTAACCACCATATCCATGGGTATAATAATACTTGATACACTTTGGCATTATTAGATAGAAACTTAATAATAAAACTTTGCCTGCTTTAATTGTTCTATCCTCTTTCAGCTGCCACTACTTCTTACATAGTTCAGGCATTGGTGACTCTTAGTAATACTTGGAATAGTTGTAGGGTGTTATAGCTTATATATGAGTTCATCTGTAGTGTTATTGCAATCTTACCTTATACTTAGCATGCTGCCTTATTCATCATGTATCATGCTAACTCATCCCTATGTTTCCTCTGTCACTCCTATAGGGAATAAGAATGGGCTACTGTGGAAAACTAGATAAAGTATAGGTTTATTAGTTGTGCACATAGTTACATTTTGTCTTAGCTTCCACCACATTGGGTTTCTCTCAGCATGTTTCTGGTTGACAACAATGGAGGATCCCTTGCTTACTAGTGTAAAAACTGGCCATACAAAGTGAGCTAAGACTGTTAACAACCCTGTGAAGTCCCCTGGGCCTTATAGAATGAGAATGTACTAGCATGTAAAAGGGGAAATATATGGTGCAATCTATTATTAGTAGCATGTGTAGTTATTATTGCCCCCAGCTTTACTACACTAGATATCTCTCTCATTTTCTTAATTGATGGCATCTAGTATCACTTCCTAAATAGCAAGCTTACTTGCTCTACATTACAGTTAGAATAACCACAAGGCCAGAACCATATCCAAAACAGGCTTTGCCACCAGAATATACATATGATGTCATAGAGCAATAAGAAGAGGGGATCCAGCATTGATGGTCCACATCCAGTACCCAACAGTGGTCATGAGATAATGAAAGGGAATGGGTAAAGGATTGGGATGGAAGTTCCATATGAGAGTCATTAGCCAGAATGGATAGTGTTTTGTGTGCCAAACTCCAAATTTTAACAATGCCAGATTGTGATGAGACAACTTGGTTGTCATCATCTGAAAAAGCAACAGATGACACCCCATCTGTGTGACCCTTGAATATAGCATCCACCTTGCCTGTCTTCACATTCTAAACCCTAACTATCTGATCATACAATCCCAAGACAACTCATGTGTCATCATGTGAAAAGGCAACAGATGACACCCACTCTGTGTGGCCCTCAAATGTTGCCTCTGCCTCACCTGTCCTAGCATTCCAAACCCTAATCATCTGATCATATGATCCTGAGACAATTCATGTGTTGTCATGTGAAAAAGCCATAGATGTTACTCCACCCATGTGGCCCTGGAGTATGGCTTCCACCTTGCCTGTCCTCACATTCCAAATCATAACCATCTGATCATCTAATCCCAAGGCAACTTGCATGTCATTGTGTGAAAAAGCAACAGATATCACCTACTCCATGTGGCCCTTAAATATGGCTTCTACCTTATCTGTCCTCACATTCCAAACCCTCACAGTCTGATCATATAATCCTGAGACAACTTGTGCATTGTCATGTGAAAAAGCAGCAGATGACACCCACTTCATGTGGCCCTTGAACATGGCCTCCACTTTGCCTGTCCTCACATTCCAAACCTTGACCATCTGATGGTCTGATCTGGAGACAACTCATGTGTCATCATGTGAAAAAGCAATGGAGTCCACCCATCCTGTGTGGTGCTCAAATGTGACTTCCCCCTTGTCTGTCTTCACATTCCAAGTCCTGACTGTCTTATCACCCAATCCCAAAACAACTTGTGCATTGTCATGTGAAAAGGCAACAGATCCCACACAAGCTATGTGGCCCTCAAGCATGACCTCCACCTCACCTGTTCTTGCATTCCAAATCCTGATAGTCTGATCATGTGATCCAGAGACAACTTGCATGTTGTCATGCAAAAAAGCAATACAGTTGATGCTCTTATAACTGATAGTTGTCAAAACCAATGATCTGCTGTAACTGATGAGTGAAGGCTGTGACTGAGTCAGTTAGCAGGGATTTGGACCCTATATCTGATAATCTTTAGTATCTGATAACTGATATGTCATTCAGAGACTCAAAACCAATAGTGCTGGTCCAGTGCCAGCCTATGATCTTTGAGTACACTGAGCAAAAACTGGGTTTGGATGGACAAAATATAAAATAAATAGAACCATAAGCTCAAATGACACTGAAATCCTGAAGATGGAAACTGTGTTAACAGGATAGTTTCAGATCAAGAGGTTTTCTGTAACATAGGTATACATTATCTAGTCATGGGGTGTACTTAGTCACATGAGTATCACATAGCATAATCACTTACTTTCACAATACCAAAACAGTCAGAATCACTCTGTATGAACAGTAAGGAACCTTGTAACCCTACTGGGTTTCAGTTTTTTGATTCTCTGGACTGTAAACTGATAACACAGCTACTGTGACACAACCAAAGCCTAACATCAACCAGAAAACACAATACTGACACTATGTCATCAAGATTATCACATTCCTGAGGCTTTGCAACAGATCACCAAAGAACCTCAATAGCTCAACAAATATCACTTAGGACAATCTTGTATTGTGTTGAGCAGACACTCTGTACTTGAATATGCAACATCTTGAGAGTGGAGTACAAGCAGAACCTACCTGCTACATGATGCCACATGGACATCATACCAAGGAAGGTTTTCTGCACCATCCACAGCCATGGTGATGCCTGGGACATGGGAGGCAGCACCTATAGCACCACACAACCTTGATACACATGAGGGATCTGTATATAGTCCACAACAAAGTGCCATTACTGGCAAACAAACCTTTACACTATGACTCACCATTATCAGCAAGTCCATAAGATTACCAAACCTGACCATTACTGGCAAGACATCATACAATCCCATCATCACTAAAGGAACACAAAATATACAGAACCAATGGACTTTTAATAACCAACCCATACAATGACAACTAATACCAATACACCTATGTGAAAACATGATGAATGGAGACATATTTGAAATACTGAATATCAATAATGAAGAACATGTCAATCAAATACTAATGCAAGCATAGCTAATAACAGACCAGGCCTTCATATCTCTAAGAATAGATAGTTATAAACAACATAAGTCATACAACATGATACTGCAACAAAATGTGTCTAGATTAGCTCATACATATGTTAACATGAGAAACAATAAAGCACAAGAGAAAGGCACACTAATGGAAGATCTCAAAGAATAATATAACTTAGTTTGGAACTCAACATGTGAAAGCCAAGATATGGAAACACATGCATCAACCACCACTAGTAAACAATTCAAGGGAAAATGACACACAGACAAACTGAAATGTGAAGGAAGAGAGATCACCATCCTTGATACAACCCCAAAATACAACGGAACAAGCATATGATGCCCTGTTTGATTCACAGTAAAATCACAAAACAGAACAACAGTATCAAGAATGGGTGGCAGCACAATAGTGCCAACACTGAGTCATATCCCAGACCCAATTGATAGACCAAACAAAACAAGGAGAGTATATGGGCATCAACAAGGTAGAGGACCTAGACCACTACAACTGACACTGAGAACAGTGAGAGTCCCAATTAACCTTGACAACATGACAGACATGTCAATCACACAGATATATGACAGCTACAGACTAGGCAACCAAAAGCCATTATCACCATCAATGCAAGAAACAAATCAGACCCAGAACTACCAGCAGCATGAGAACTGAGCATCACAACACAACCAATGGTGCATTTTGCCCACACTCTCAGCAAAGCCCACCACTCAGACCATGAACAAGCAGGGCACACAATAGGATTAGCCATAGGATAGACAACATGCAAGGGAGAAGGCTATTACCACAACCACCAGCAATGCCAGAATACCAAAGCATGGACTATACATTCTTGGGACTACTGAATGAAATGACACAAATACTATATGAATCCACACTCCAACATATAAACTTGCCAAATCACAGGAACATAATAGGGCAACCTCACTCAATACTGAAAGATGAACCAATGATACCAGCTGGCAATAATGAAGAACACAAATATCAATTCAGAGACTACTCAAACAAGAACCATGGTATAATATCAACAACCAGCAACAACATACCACCTAGACCTCCAGTGCAGCAGGGATTTTTGCTTGTGCAAGGTATACCAATACCAGCAGCATCTGGAATTGCTGAAGTATTAAAGCAACACAGGGAATGAATGCATGAAAGACTCAGAGAAATAATCAACAAATATCTATCTGAACCACTTGACATACCTGAAGGCTATAAAGTCAACTCAAGCCAACTACTGACCAATGGTAGTGCAGAACATTACAATGGCAGCCCAAAGTTCAACATTCTCAAGCACTTCATCACATCAGTATGCATTGACTTTTTGCTATGTGGATTAGGAGGTCCTGGATTCAAATGAGACAGACTACAAAAACTACACTTAGTATACTATGTCAAAGGGGAGGCAAAAAACATGATCATGTGACACATCATGAGTAGCCTAAGGATGAGAGAGGAATGGAGCTTTTGAAGATGTGATATTTGTGTTATACAACTACTTCATGTTGCCTATGTCAACACAGGAAGCATGAGAAAATCTGAGAAGAACCAGATATGACCCTAGCCTCAGCATACAAGCATACTATGACTTAATAAAGAGCTATGCCATGTAAATGACAGTACACCCAGACAACTATTATCTGAATGAAATATTCCTGGCAGGAATACTTACAGCAATGAGGGAAGAACTATTAGTAGCCAATGGTCTTCAACTAGAAGCGAACTCACTCAGAGAGTTCCTAACACATGCAGTGGTATATGAAAATAGAAGGAAACTATTCAGTTATTATCACAGAGCCATCAAATTCAATGATTACAAGCTGAATCTAAAAGGGACAACACAATGGATGAAAAGTCAGGGACTAGAAGACCAAAAAATCAGACTGATGCACAAAGGGGCACAAATGGCAAAACCAAATGTGAACACACTGATACAGAATGGATGGAGAGAACAGAACAAACACATACAATGAACAAAAACAAAAACACCCAACTATCCATGTTCAGTGACCCACCCACAATTGACACCTGGGATGGATGGAAACACCCCAGTCCAGATGATCACCTTTGACTAGATGTGGCATTCAATAACATCTATCATGAAACAAACATGCACTGTTATAGTGAGGCTTCCTCAGTCCATAAGGAAACCTGATACATATCTGCTTAAATGCAAACTGTATCAAAGGAAACTTCTCATGTACTACCAGATTGTTACTTTCAGAATATAGGCCTTATACAACAAGGTCTATAAGCTTCTGACAACAATATGACTATACACTTAAAGTCTTTGACCTTAATAGAATGACTAAGAGACTGAGAGTGAT